>JACEGR010002538.1:0-126229 GCA_014170235.1 Listronotus bonariensis | reverse complement strand
AACTTTTTGTTTTAGGTCTTCATCACGTCAAAGACTGCATATCCAATCCAGAGAACTTAAAATTTATAGATCTAAGCAGAAACAATATCAGCAATTTAACAAATTACGAGTTTCGCAGTTACACCAGCCTGATGCACATGGACCTATCATACAACCAAATTTTAGATCTCCCGAGGGACGTGTTTAAAAACCAGAAGCTTAGTAAGCTGAGCTTGAATCATAATCAGCTGCATGCGCTTCCATTTCAGGTAAGTAACTATAGAAAATCTTTATTCACTTTATTTTCCTCATGTGTTAAAATACATATATATTTCTTATGTTTGCTGTAGAATAATTGTTTCAGACATAAATATTGTTTCAGGTATTTGCAATGGAACACATGACTGAACTAGATCTGAGCTTTAACTATCTCGCTACCTTCCTAGACCATTTCTTTAAATTCAATAAATACATCGAAATCCTCCTGTTAAACAATAATCGAATAAGCAAACTCACTTCCAATGCGCTTGCAGACTTGACTGAACTAAAAAGACTTGATTTAAGCTATAATTCGCTTCAGCATATTGCCAAAGGACTTTTTGATTCCTTGAATCAGCTAGAATACTTAAGTTTAGCCGAGAATCCGCTTATGGATCTAGCTAGCGGTACCTTTAGGGGTTTGAGGAACCTAAGAGAACTGAATCTAAGTGGTAACAAATTTACACATCTCACTTTTGGATTGCTGCACTTTAGTCCACATCTAGTTTCGCTAAGGTTGGACAACACAGAAATTGAAGAGATTCATAACTCTGAATTACTGGGCGTTCCGCTGTTGCAGAATTTGTCGATAAAGAATAATAGGAAATTAAGAGCGATTGAAAATTTCGTATTTGCCGATGCATCGATGCTTCAAAGGCTGGATATAAGTGGAAATGCTTTAACTTTTTGCCGCAGACCATTGCCAACTTAACAAGGTAAGTAGAAAACAGATATTGATTTTTATTTTGAGTATACAACTTAAGTATTCTTAAGGGCAAAATGTAGACACTACAGAGTAAAAAATAGGGTCCTTTAGAAACATTTTTATTTGAAGTTACCATTCTATTTAGTTAGGGATTCCTGGGCCATTAGGTAGTTTCATTTTGACGAGACGACCACTTTTTTCCTTACAACTATTTTCGTTGGTGGTAGCTTACAGGGGTAGCAGTAATTAGATGGAAACAGCTTATTTAATACTTTACGAAGAGAGCTTTAGAAAAAATGGATGAAACCAATATTTTAGGTTGAGCATAATAATAAGGACTTGTCGACAAGAATCTGTTCTGAAAGCGACAGGTAATTTTTGATTTTATTTTTCAGATTACGTGTCCTAAACATATCCGACAATCCGTGGGCTTGCGACTGCCGTATGCATTGGTTCGCCGACTGGGCGGAGTCCAAGTGGAGGGCAAACACAACCTTGTCAGAACTAAGTTGCGGGCCTGGTGCATATCCAAATGATATGTTGCCCACGTTGCACCATTTAAACTGTACAAAGCCGATGATAGTCTACAAGACCCCTACAAGACTGTATAGATTAAATTCAGATGCTCTTTTAGAATGCAGGTAAGGACACTGTACCTAAACTTCATCCAAGTTTCATATACCAAAAGTGCGTGATATCGCGATTTCTGTACTTCTTTTGGTTAAAAGGCAATAAAACATAATTGTAAACCTGAAGTCTTGCCATTCATGGCCGGCATTGTAGTTCTGATTTGAAAAAATTAAAATAAAATTGCTTGGAATAATTAAAATTATTAAATTGCTAAAATTACTCCACTGGCACTGTGTACTTAGGTACGACTACGACTTGGATGTCATCATAACTTAGAAAATATTTTTGCTTCAAACCAATGGAATTCCTTAGCGCGCCCCTGCCTATTTCAGCGTACCCGAACAAGCTGCATGAATTTGTTTATTTTCTTTGTATTTGTAACTTGGATAGACTTTAGTATCACTTTTAGTCTAAGATCCGAATAGGAAGCGACCTTTATCCATTTGTTTACTATTTTATATTAAATATAGTATTTAAACAAATGTCATGCTACGGGGTTTATTTAAATTAAAGAAATTCAACATTTTTGACACGCCCTGTATAATGGCAATCCCTAGTTTTAAAAATTTATTCCAAGACTGGTTAATAAATATGTAACTTTAAATAATACAGAATGTATCAAAAAATTGAAATATATTTTCAAAATTTTAAAATTTCCCATGACAGTATTTATAAATTAAAGTAAAAAAATTAGTGATATATTAGTACCGTCATGTAGAGTAAAAAGAATAAAAATTGTCATTATACAGGGAGTGCCAAAAATTGGAAGGTATTTTTAATTAGGCCAATACCTTTGTATAAATACTATCTTTACTATAAAATCGTTTTTATTCGGTAAACCTATGCAGTGCAGATCGCTTCCTATTCGGATCTTGGAATATTTCTTGGATTATTTTTTTAAATACTTACTAAAATAATTTTAATATTTAATTTCTAGATACGCTGCCTATCCACCACCCTCAATAACGTGGATTACGCCAAAAGGGAAGTATTCCATTGGAATCCGGATACAGGTATTCCGGATGTTTTCAAGAAACATCCTCATGCGCACGATAGATTCATGACGCCTCTAAGAATTATACCGCCTAGAATTCAGGTAACTTTTATAAATTACTTAGATAAACGAAAAAATAAACCGTTTTACAGTGACTAGCATATTTTTAAACCATAACTAATAACCAAAACAAAATATTATTTGGAAAACTTGGTTAAAATTTAAGGTTTTTCTTTCGAAAACAACCAGTGTCATTTTTACCAACCAATGTCAAGTTTTCTTCCCTATTTTATATAAAAAAACCGATGCTTATAGAACCTTTAAATGTATCTCAAAATGCGCAAAATAATAATATATATACGAACATATTACAAAAAAAATATAGAGTCAGTCTTATAGGTTTGATAAAAGTTTTTTTTTAACATCCTAAAAATACTAAAAATTTGACATTGGCCGCTTTTGAAAAAACCCTCCAATTAAAACTTATTTCAAAGTTTAAAAGCAGTACCTCCTGATTTAAAATCAAAAATAAAACATGTTTTTTTTTTAACTTACGACGTATAGCGATTAAATGGAACTAAATAAACTGCTGTAAATAATCCTAATTGCCACTTATTTCTGATAAAATATCCAATATTTGCATTTTTAAATACCTTTAAGTCACCTAAATTATTTAAAAAAATGTATGTCCTTTTTGGTTTATTTAGGATAAAATTTAAAAGTTCCTTTAAATTAATGTTTCACATCGTTTTCGAAATGTATTTTTAGTTTCCATACTGTGTTAAAATTAATCCTAATATAGATTTTGAAAAATTTGTAAATTTGCATCTACCTGGAACACCCTACGATTTATTTCTTAAACTTTGATCAGTATTTTGTGAGTTTAGACATATGCAGGGATTTTTATCAAGAAATTTATTTTTGAGAAATAAAAAATAAAAAAGTTTTTCATATCGATACCGTAATTCGAAAATCGGCTAACTCCATTTTTCTTTAAATGTGTAGTAACGGGGACTATTATAAAACATAAACTAGTAGAACTTCTATAGTTTTTTATTTGAAATGATTTGCAGTCATTAATATACTTAACAAATGTTAAAATATTGTCTTTCCTCAAAGTCGGTCTATATAAGGTCACGACATTCGGCCATATTGCTTTGACGTGTTATGACGTCACATCTCCCATTTTTCGGTCATGTTGTTCAGTGCCGGAGATATACAGTTTCTTGTATTAGTAGAACCGTTTATACAACAGTTATTAATTATTATTAAGTTGTAAATTCTTTTACTTTAAATAAAAAATATTTGGAATTACATCTTTCAACAAATATCACTACCAAAACAATGCAAAATGAAATGGACAAATTCTAGACGCCACTGGATTGATTATTAGCATTGATTTTACCCAGTCTTGCCAACTTTTCTCCGTGGAGTGCCCTTCCTTGCGTCCCCGACCTCGAACCGCCTAAAAGTTGAGGATATGTCGCAACCTTATAAATATAAACTAACCTTGGTCTTTCCTGTAAAATTTGTGATTATAAAGTTAGCCGATTTGCAAATGACGGTTCAACAATTATGCCTGTCACCGAATACATTTTTTTTTTAAATTGTTTTACATTTAAAATGTTTAAACCGCTATTTTTTGAAATAGAAATAAGCCAAATAGTTTAAAGTTTATCTTTTAAAAGATAACTTTCGGGAAATGTATCTAAATATAAAGAAGTTGATTTAGTTGTTAATTTATTTATATCAACATACGCATAAAGGATAAAACTTTTAAATTTACTTTGTACTATTTAAAAATAATATTAAAATTGATATCAGTAATAAAATAAACATTTTTGCGTCTTTCCCTCTGATAAATAATATAAATTATAAATAATATTTTTACCATGCACAACTGATATTTGTGTACCAATGTATCAAAAAAGGATCAACAACCGTCTAGAAGGAAAAAAACACAAATCAGGCCAATTTAAAATACCAAAATTTATTTTTCCAGAAAATAAAGTGGTTAATAAAAAAATAACACTGTGCAAATGGGCTTGTTCTGCGTTAAGGCGACGATATATGAAGTTTTTTTCTTATCAGCCCGGTAGTGTTTCCCGACCCCCTGTATAAATGCATAGCTATTTTAGGTGAGAGTAGCGTATAGCTATCTTGATGCCGTAGCACGTTAAATGAGCTAAAACGCGATTCGCTGCCGTTTTTAAATATTTGTTTGAGAAAAAAGTTGTATATTGAAAAGTTTCTTAAAATGATCCAAAGATTATCGGAAAGTTGGTTATTTTTACGGTTTTGTAATTTTGGGAAATTTAATGTGTTAATTATTACCATTACCAAAAATCAATTAACTTTCCGATAATCTTTGGATCATTTTAAGAAACTTTTCTATGTACAACTTTTTCTCAAAACAAATATTTAAAAAACGGCAGCGAATCGCGTTTTAGCTAATTTAACGTGCTACGGCATCCTCTTAAGCCGCTAGGCCTTTAATTACTACAATGTAATAAATAAAAATCAAAATCAATATATTATTAAATTATACATTTAAAAAAAACTAGTATGTAACCGTCTTCATTGGTTCCAATTATTTAGTAAAAAAGCCTCGTTTATTTGAAATAGTCCTAATTATACACCTTGATGAGCCGTGCCAATTTATAAACAGTCGGAATAATTAAGCATGAACTTCCTAGCAAAACACTTTATAAATTAACAGCCATTAAATCGTAAACGCGATTTGCCTTAAATTTGGCCTTCGCACTTTCGACTGTAGAAATGCGTTAAACATATAGTGCGTTCCAAAATATGGTTGAGCTTATGAAAGTTGTCTTAAATATTCCCTATACCAGGGGTTCCCAAACTAATGTCTAGTGTGGCGCCCTTTTACACTTGCAATTCTCACGACGCCCAACAATCAAGAAATTTATTATTGTAACAAAAAATGGAAGGGCAAAAAAAACAAAAAAGGTCTCCAGGAAAAAAGATTTCCTTTCGAAGTATCATTAGGGTTAAGAAAATATTTATTTAACATCACTAAAGATTTGCCATTTTGTTATCCTAAATAAATAATAGTTTAAAAACTAAAAAACACGCTTTTATATGCAACCGAACTAAAAATTAGAAAATAATTTTTCATTACAAAGAGTTTGTATTACAGTAATAAAGGTCAAACAATGAATCATAATTATATACCTCAAAATAGAATTATAATAAAATTTAAGATTATAACAGAATAATTCACTTCAGAATAAAAGCGTGGGGTGCTTAATACTATTAAATGTTATAATTATTTCATTTGTAAATATCTATGAGGGAAAAGTTATGAAAAAATAGTAAAATGCACCCCACGCTTTTTACTCTGAAGTGAATTATTCTGTTATTATCTTAAATTTTATTATAATTCTATTTTGAGGTATGTAATTATGATTCATTGTTTGACCTTTTATTACTGTAATACAAACTCTTTGTAAGGAAAAATTATTTTTAATTTTTAGTTCGGTTGCATATAAAAGCATGTTTTTTAAACTATTATTTATTTTTCATTTTTTAGTTCGATATATCAATTAGTTTTCTGCGGACATGTGATATTGAAATGTTTCACGAACTATTTCGTAATCTAATCTTTTCATTTAAAGCTTCACTGTTGCATGGGGTTTCAGAACGCAACTACTCCGAACAAGTTTCTGTCAGCCTTATGCTGAGAGTACGTCCGAAACTGCACGCATGCGCAGATCGCGCACTAGCTCTTTCTCTGTTACGCTCCTACAGAAAATCTATAAAGGAATTTATTTATCCTGGCGATCCTAATCAGGATAACAGGATACTGTTTGCAGATTATTGCATTGTCATGGGTCCTTGATACGTGTGCAAAGTTTCAGAGAAATCGAATCGCTGGAAGTTGGTGAAAATTAAGCTTAAAGATTCCGTTACATACATACATACAACCCAAGCTAATAAAAGCGTGTTAAAAAATGCCTTAACACAAACTTCTCTTTCTTATTTATCTTTTTACCTCACATTGGAGAAAAAATATCTAATTTCTATCGTTTACCTTCTGATATATTTTTACTCCACTTTTTTGTCCCATTAACACGCGACGCCCCTAAAATGACACAGTTTGGAAAGCCTTGCTTGCCCGATACACTTGTGACGAAATTTGATTGTCTCAATAATAGCAGCAAGGGGCTTATTTAACAATAGCTGAATTAAATTTATAAAGTCCAGTGGCACCTTGAGGGCCACCTGAACAAATATTTAGAACAAAAAAAATGTTCACGACGGACTTGTGCAATTGTTATATTTTCTTTAAATTAGGCATATTATAATACATTATTTTTGTTTCTTTAAATTTTTGTAACATACTTAATTTTTGCGTAAAAAAATCCATAACTGTATGTTTTAACCAACCACAAAATAAACATAGGTATTTTTTATAATATTTACTTACAACTGTAATGTAATTATAATGTAAAAACATCTGGTTACTATTATTAATATGGCACAAAGCGCCCCCGCTTTTTTGGTTTTTGCGGATTTTCTTGTTCTCATAGGAAAATGTAATATTTACATCTTTTCTATATTTTTCTGTAGAATACGAAAGACTACTTAAAAAAAATGACGAGAATAAAAACGAAAAAACATTAACATAATTTTAATGGGGCATCATATTTATTGGTTTGTTTTTCAAATATTTTATATTTTGTTTTCGACTAAAAAGAGAGAGATGCCATCAAATCGGGTGTTTCACTAAGAAATTGGTAATGTAATGTTGAATTTTTTGTTTTAATTAAAATATTTTTTTTAATTATTTATTTACGTTCTAAAAGAATAAAATAAACAAAAGGGCTGTTTCATATTTAAAATAACCACAAAATAAATTAAAAGGCTTCTTTGTGTGATGCCATTTGTAAATTTTTGCGAAATAAACAATTATCAATTTTAATAAAGTCGAACAAAGGTTTTTTACACTCGGAAAAACAAACCATCCAGCTATATGCTTGGCACAAAAGACTCTTTAATAATAATAAGTTTAAAATTATCCACCGGGAAATTTCAATTATCTTTATTCGTTCTGTTTGAACCAAAAATATTGGTTTTGAAAAGAAAACATATCTTTAGAAGTATTTACTCTAGGAAATTGAGAAATAATTGTCCACTATACCTACAGTTGTAAGCTTATTACTTACAGCAAGGCCAAATTTCTAAAATTTTACGAAAGGAAATATTCTTTACAAAAAGTTTACACCTTAAAAACAAATAACTTAACATTTATACAATTATACTATACATTTATTATATTCCTTGTCACTTTTTTAAATAAATAATGATCATTTTTTGTGTTAATTCACAAATTCTTAAGTAGTAAGAAAAACACAAAATTTTGCATGACAGACAGTATGGATTTTGCCACAAAAGATCTACAGCAGATCTTCTTTCCTTCGTATCACATTGTTGGAATAAGTCTCTTGAGTTTCTGGGTGAGTCCCAGATCGTTGCTCTTGATATATCCAAAGCTTTTGACCAGGTCTGGCATGCCGCACTTCTTAATAAACTTCCCTCCTATGGTCTTTCAACTAAACTCTGTACTTGGCTCTCTAGTTATCTATCTGATCGACGTATATCAGTTATTGTGGACGGCCATTCTTCAAGCTTTCACCAAGTGAATGCTGGAGTCCCCCAGGGCTCAGTTCTAGCACCAACATTGTTTCTTCTTCACATCAACGACCTTCTCTCGTCCACAACTAATTCCATTCATAGTTTCACCGACGATAGTACCCTTCACTCCAGTTTTCAGGTTCCTAAACCCATCACTAAACCTGCCTTGGAAAATAAACGCAGAGCGATGCAGATATCTCTTTCGCAGGATCTTAATTTAATATTGGATTGGGGAGCCAAAAATCTCGTCCATTTTAATGCATCCAAAACATAGTCATGTTCCTTATCGCGAAAAGAGTCATCAAATACTCATTCTCTACTTATGAGCGGCCAAGTTTTACAGAGCAAAAACACCTTCAATCTCGTAGGCGTTACATTTGAAAGTAACCTTAACTGGCATAAACACATTGTATCTATAGCCACGGCAGCTTCAAAGAAGCTTGGATTTCTCTTTTGAGCCAAAAAGTATTTTTCCGCTTCTAATTTATACACTTTATATTGTTCTCATATATGGGGCATGGCGTCCCCCACAACCCTAAGCATTCTTGATTCTATTCAAAGAAGAGCTATTCGTCTCATTAATGATCTTTCACTTACAGAAAGGCTTCCCTCTCTTGCCCATCGTCGGGCTGTGGGAGATTTATCGCTTTTTATAGGTACTTCCATGGCTTCTGCTCTGAAGAATTGTCCATTATAGTTCCTCCACTCACGGTTCCCAACAGAGAAACTCGTGGTTCCGCGCGTATGCATCTCTATACGGTTCAACTGGACAGGCCCCGAACTTCTCACTTTGTTCGTTCTTTTATCCCTAGAGTTTCTAGATTGTGGAACCTGCTGCCCGCGGAGTTATTTCCTTCCCCCAAATCTTCAAGTATTTAAGTCCCGTGTCAACAAACTCCCTCTTACCTCGCTTAAGACACCCACGGTACATTAGTATTTAGGCTTTTATCCTTCGTGGTTTGTCCAAAGATAAAAAAGTACTTAATTTTGTTATAAAAATAAGCATTTAGCATCCGAACGGTGCGACTTTTATGCCTAAGCATAACATTTTATTTCAGGTATTGGATAATGGTACTCTCTGGATCCGCAACGTGACCCGCAGCGATTGTGGCCGGTACTACTGCTACGCCAGTAACCCAGTAGCAAACCTGACTGAGGACGTTCTGCTGCACATCGATCCCACCGATTGGAACCATATCCGCATAGTCAGTCTCATAGTTGGTACTCAGAGTGCAGCTGGGTTCCTGGGACTCACGCTCATCGTTCAGTTCCTACGTTATATTCTTAACAGGTTAGTATAAATAATAGTTTCCTCATTAGTAATTGCATCTTTAATATACAAGGTAATAGAAAAAGTATATATTTTTTTGATGGAAAACCCTGTATATTGAATGGGTATTTAAAAGACCTTTACAAAAACACATTTGAAATGCATGTCTTTAATTGTTTTGAAGAATATGACCATGCTAATATTGTTTAATTTCCATTATCTACAGGAGGAAGCAAAAATTACACAGCCACACAAATTTAAAAAAAGATCCAGCTCTGAGAGAAAGACCATGGTTTCTTTAAGTGTTTTGGGGTTGCTGAATACCGAATCTAAGGTCAGTTTGGCCCCATCAGGTCATGGTCACCACAGCTCTACAACTCATAAGGTCTGGGTCAGGTCATTTAAAGGTCAAATAATCAAAATTTATCGAAATAGACCACAATCGTGGTATCTTTATGTTTTGGAGTCGCTGAACATGAATCCGGGGTCAGTTTGACCCAATCAGGTTATGATCAAGGCTCATTTCTAAGGTCAGCACCCAAAAAACCTCAAGATATCATGATTGTGTTTTGTTTTCGATAATTTCTGATGATTTGACCTTGATTTCAGTCTGATGGGATCAGTTTGACCAACTGATTCGGATTTAGCGACCCCAAGAACATGATGATACCAAGATTGTGGTATGTTTTTAGACAAATTTTGATGATTTGACCTTGATATAACCTTAATTTGAATTTGACTTCGATTCTAACAACATAAAGATACCACTATTGTGGTTTATTGTCGATAAACTTTGATGGATTTGACTTTGAAATGACCTTGGCCATGACCTGATGAGGTCTGATTGACCCCGGATTCGTACTCGGTGACTTCAAAACATAGAAATACCGATTTGTCGTCTATTTTCAATGAATTTTGATGATTTGACCTTGAAATGACCTTGACCGTGACCTGATGGGGTCAAACCGTGGTCTTTTTTTCAGAGCTGAAACTTTATTTGTGTGGCTGCTGTTATTTTTGAGATTTGGATGCCCATGTTTGCAAAACAATTAAAAATAAACATATTAAATGTGATATGAACATTTTAAGGCTCTTTAATGAAATTATTTTTATTGGCAATACAATATACAGGGTGTTTTATTTAAAACTCGTTGTTTTTGTCGTATCTTGTACACTTTACGTGATTATAAAAAATTGTTAAACCCCAAGAGAATTTTTTATACGATAAAAAATAAAAAAGTTAGGCAGTTTTGTAAATTTATAACTTGCCACCAGGTACTACCTTTTTTGCCAATTAAAAAAAACACATTTTTTCCTCTAATTAATTTCTTTAAATTGGGTGTAGACTTGGTATGTAAATCTAAAATAATAATTGATTTATCTAAGCTACGAGTAAAAACATTAAAATTTACAAATTTTAAAAGTAAAATAAAAAAATAGACGAAGTAATAAACTTAATGTTAGTTTTCAAATCGTTAAAAAACCAATTTTACTTTTGATAAATTACAACTGGGTTAACAGAAATAGAATGGCTTAATGGTCACGACATCGGCATAAGCTATCCCGGCATTAAAATAAAGAGATTAAAAAAGAAAAGGTCGTGAAACTATGACCTTTACGCCCGCTGACCTTTCGCCGATGATTGAGAGGGCTCACGATGTATTAGAACTAAAAGCTTTCTTTCCGACGGGACCGATATACTTGATTAATTTCTTTCCGATAATTGAAAAAGTCATGGTGACCAACAGTAAGTGCTGCGGAAATATTTTGCCTCCAATTTTGTACATTGTCGACGTAAATAAACTATGCACTATTTTTATTAACGAATTTCAAACTAATAGTATAACACTTTATACAGGGAGTTTCTAAACAAATGCAAATCATTTTAGGAGGTGATTCCTTGTTTAAAATCAAGATTAGTTTATATTTATAAGGTTGCGACATATCCTCAACTTTTAGGCAGTTCGAGGTCGGGGACGCAAGAAAGGGCACTTCTCGGAGAAAAGTTGACAAGACTGGGTAAAAATCAAAGCTGAAGATCAATCCAGTGGCGTCTAGAATTTGCGTATTTTATTTTGCATTGTTTTGGAAGTGATATTTGTTGAAAGATGTAATTCCAAATGTTTTTATTTAAAGTAAAAGAATTTACATTTTAATAATAATTAAAAACTGTTGTGTAGACGGTTGTTCTACTAATACAATAAACTGTATATCTCCGGCACTGAACAACATGGCCGAAAAATGGGAGATGTGACGTCATAACACGTCAAAGCAATATGGCCGAATGTCGTGACCTTATATGGACCGACTTTGTTTTAAAATAATAGTAGGGAGCCCACGATGCTAAATAGAGATTTACTTGAGCCTCATAGAGACCTATCGGGTTGCAAAGCTAATAAGAACAAAATGTTTTATAATGAATACCTTTTCATCGTTGGGGAAAGCGGCTATAGATTTTTAAATATGTCAAAAAATACTGGTTATTATTTCGGCTTGTGAAAATCGTCAGATTAAATATTTTTTGTTATCCTTAAATTATTTTCTTCAAACTAATAAATTTTAAAAAAATAGGCACACTCCAGAATATCAAAATACATCTGAATATTTGTTTTTCCTATCCTTGACAGGCGTTCTTATATACGGGGCTCATATTTGATTGAGGCACTTACCCGGGTACAAGGTATCCCCTGTATATTGATTGTAAATAATTTAAAACGACAATTAGACCTTGCATTACTATGGAAACCTGTAAGGAAGCTAATAAATACCTGTCAATTTTATTTTGTGATTTGACAGATTTAAATTAAAAATTTGTAACTAAAAGTGATCGTTTAGTAGTTATTTAGAATATTTTAAAGTTAAAAAATATATGATTGGACTTTTGATATAAAGAAAATGTAATTTCCATATAATAAATATTCTAAAATGAAATATCTCCCTTTACTTCAGTGTATGTAGGTTCGGGAAAAAACTACTCACTTTTTCACGGGAAAAAAGTAATTTTACAAAAAGTCACAATCTAGAACCTATTAACAAAGATAAAATGTTTAATATTTGTTCCGTGACGAAAAAAGGCCATTTTTTGAGATGTCTCCCTAAAGATTGACTTTTGACCCCATGTTTATAATGCAAACTACCATTTTATGTTGAACAAATCACTTAGCCAGAAAGTATTTGGTTGGAAAATTATTGGAATAAAATACATTTCTAGACAATATTTATGTATTATTTTATTAAATATTATTAATTTATTAAAACAAAAAAATACTGGGAAAAAATTTAGGACGGTCTGAAATACTGGGAAAAAAAGAAAGTCCAGTGACTTTCATCAATATATGCAGCTTTTTTGGGGTCATATTTATTAAATATCACAAAGGTTAATTGTGGTTAGTAGTTATTAAAAGTATAAAAATGCATATTTTTCTTTAATATTTTATTAATTTTGTTACCAAACGACTATATCCGAATGGAAATACGAAAAAATATCTTTATCGCTATTATAGAAAATTGTACAAACTTTATACACTGTTTACATGATAAACATAAACCCTTCTTGTAAATGGGTGCTTTTACCTATTCGTTCCACCGCTAAAAGTGGTGGGCGTTTTTCTACTCTGACGTTTAGACATAGCCTCTTTTTAGGTCCTTATAACGCGTAATTTTCAGCATTTTTGCATTGATTACCTTAATTCTGGGAAAAACTAAACATTTACGTTCTTTGCCGTGACTATTCATATAGTTATTGTACCTACTTTTATATAACGGTTAAGAGAATGCGGTAGCACGTTAAATTGGCTAAACGCGATTCGCTGCCGTTTTTAAATATTTGTTTTGAGAAAAAGTTGTACATAGAAAAGTTTCTTAAAATGATCCAAAGATTATCGGAAAGTTAATTGATTTTTGGTAATGGTAATAATTAATACATTAACTTTCCCAAAATTACAAAACCGTAAAAATAACCAACTTTCCGATAATCTTTGGATCATTTTAAGAAACTTTTCAAAATACAACTTTTTTCTTAAACAAATATTAAAAAAATGGCAGCGAATCGCGTTTTAGCCTTATTTAACGTCTACGGCATCCTATAATATTTACTCGTATAATATATAATATTTTTATTTAATTGGAATTTTACCCATGTGAATAACAACTATGATTATATGCCTGTTGAATAATACACGATTTTTATTATGTTTCTTTTTAACATGTCTGTTTCTTTATAGGTTTGGTATCCTTAACAACTTCTGCAGTTTCTGCAAGAGAGACAAAGTGTCGCCAAGAGCCCGTCAAATATACGCCATGTTGGACAATATAGAACAGTATAAATCACAACAGCTGGAGAAACTTCGAGAAAATTATACTCAGCAGGTAATGAGACAACATTTTTTTAATAATTAAAAGAACATGTGTTACAAGAGGACAATTGGACCATTTTTCTTAAATTTTAAAACGGCATTTTAGAAAAGATACCGTGGTCCAAAACTAAAGAATACAAAATTTTACTCTTATCGATAAAAACGATAAGTAATTTTTTCTATTTCGCAGTTTTAGAAAACGCGACTAGTTTTACCAAAATGCCGTTTAAAAAATATTTTTGGTCCATTTGTGCTCTTGTAACACCTACCCTGGAACACATCGTGTAAGTCAGTATCAAGAAACAGAACTTTATTGCAAAGTTAGGCAAAAATACGTATTTTTGACTTGTTTTTGTAGACAAACGCATTTTTAAAAGCTGTGTATTTCTACGTATCCATTTTATTCTGTAAAGTTTCTCATAGAGGAACATAATTTCAGTTTAAAATGATTTATTTGTAAAAGCATTTTTAATATTGACACTGCTGTCTATAGCTGTGGATGAAATTGGGGACGCGTTGGCGTTATTTCCGCCTAACAAGTTTGTTTTGTAAGTTGTTGAGTATCAAATCTATTCAATTCATATCACAATTCTTGTCATAATATTCAATGTTAGAGTAAAGCAAAATGTATTTGCTTAGAACAATATATGGAGTGCTCCATACGTTTGAGGCCTTTTACCAGCTAAACGAGAAACGAGTTCTCTTATGAAAGTAATAAAAAATAAGAACAAGATTAGTATGCAGCAGATGTTTCCCGCGTGTTATATCCAAGCCATAGATAATTTAAATATTTAGTGCAAAAATCTTACCATTTCGGACTTGTCCGCTTTTTTGCTCCGATATGTCGTCGATTATGTTCAAAATTCTCATAGCTATGTTAATATGTTTTAAACTTGTCCGGTTTTTGCCCCAAAATATCGTCGCTGTTATTACGAAGGGGCCTCTCTCGATTTTTATAAATTTTCAAGAAAACGTTTTAAAGGACACTGGGTGAATTGTTTTGGCTCTAACCATGGGTATAACTCATTTTCGCCAAATATCGAGATATGCCTCTTCGTAATAACAGCGACGATATGTCGTCAGCAATGATCAAAATTCTGATGACGACGTTAATATGCTTTGGACTTGTACAATTTTTGCACCAAAGTCTTCATATATCATTCTTAAATCAATACTTTGGTTGCGTTTTTAACGGTAACATTTGTTACGAGTTTATCTGTTTATTTCTGGATTAAAAATACTCTTAAAAAACTGAGAAAGGGTTTTCGATTTTAGCCTTACTGGGATTAATCGTTCCTTTTACGCATTTCTATTGGTTAGCTTAGCTAAGATTTTTGCTTTGCTGATCTGTATTTGATTCACCCATAAAGTAAAAAAACGAAATATGCCAAAAATTTTTAAAATTATTAATTACAGGTTAACCGAATCAAGGACAACTGCGCCCAACAAATGGAATGGATTCAAGGCAGCTATCAATCCCAAACGAAACATCTCAAAGACTTCAGGGACATTGGGTCTCAACACATATCTACTTTGAGAGGGCAATATTGCGATCAGGTAAGAGGTTTTTTATTATTTATTAGTTTAGTTTAACTGTTATTTCACCTTTCGGCGGTTTTTATTTATTTTATCGATAGAAGCCGCCGTCCGGCGGTTTGGCTTAAAAAACTATTGAAAACCGCTGAATAATAGTTAAAGTAAATCTAACTTAAATAATTATTTGTTTTATTGTTTATTATTATTTTTATTATTGATCACAAACAACAATGAAACTGGGAGACACGTTTAACACCTACGAAGATTTTGTCGAAGCTCTTCATAAGTTAAAAAATATGTATGTAACTACATCTTTTAGGAAAAGAAAAGCCAGAAGTATTTTAGCGGCAAAAAAACGAATCCTTTCATAGAACTAAAAATAAAGTATTATCAAATAAAGTATGCATGTATTGAGGGTGGAAAAGACTTTAAAATTCTCAGGAAAAGGAAAAGAAGTTACAAGATAAATAATTCATAAACACGGATTATTTCTTTAAGCATATTATTAAGGTTTAAAATACGTATTCAAGTTACAAACATATTTTTTATAATTTTTATTTTTTATTGTTATTTCAAGTTCTGATAAGTTATTTCTTTGTCTTTCCTGTCTGACAATATTTTTTTAAGCTTTGTATTGTCTTTTTAATTATAGGCCCTTGATAAAGTGACAATCCAGCCAGGAAACGTTAAGGATAAATACAATAGTGGTTTTATTTGCCTGTCCCCATCCCGCCGGACGGGCGGCTTCTATCGATAAAATAAGTAAAAATCGCTACCTATGGTAATACAATATACAGAGTGTCTCATTGAAAAAAAAAACGTTTTATTCCACCCTGTATATTATTACCAGTATCACCGTTAAAAGAATCTTTAAGAGATCTTTAAGAAAACACCACATTAGGTACATCTAATTTTATTAATTTTAGAAATATGGCTATCCAAATCAGCCACACGTTTCAGTTCACCTGGCAGGTACTTGTGCTCATCGAAAACGCCTGTTAATTTTTTTTTCAAACCTTTCTATGGAACTAAATCCTAGAAAAATGTCAAGCTTACCGCTCCAAGTTTTTCTTTTATTTATATATTTTGTTAACTATCAAAAATATACAGGGTGATGATATGTAGGGCTGATCCTTGCCAGGTGATGATTGTCGTACTTAGCATGCTATGACTCATCACTATATAAATTTCTAGCCTTACAGGCAAAATGTTACTCGAAGGGTTCACTAGCTCTGGGACTATAATTACAATAAGAAAAGTCCAATGTGTAGTAAAAATTTAACACATTTAGAATGTTACTTTTAAAAATTGTAATGTCAAGAGTTTTTTCGTTTATCTAAGTACACTTTACCAATATTTATGAAACGCAGGAATAAACATTAAGACTTTGATAAAATAGGGACTTTCTGAGTTTTGACATCTCATCATTTATTTTTAAGGGGATGCCGTAACAAAGTTAATTTGAGCTAAAACGCGATTCGCTGCCGTTTTTAAATATTTGTTTGAGAGAAAGTTGTATATTGAAAAGCTTCTAGAATGATCCAAAGATTATCGGAAAGTTGGTTATTTTTACGGTTTGTAATTTTGGGAAATTTAATGTGTTAATTATTAACATTACCAAAAATCAATTAACTTTCCGATAATCTTTGGATCATTTTAAGAAACTTTTCTATATACAACTTTTTTTCAAAGACAAATATTTAAAAAGCGGCAGCGAATCGCGTTTTAGCTAATCTTAACGTGCTACGTCCATCCTCTTAATGCCTTTTTATATTTTTTAAATTTCTTTTAGGACATTTACGTTACTTTTTTAATTGAATATTAGAATAAAAACATACTAAGATTTCTTACAAATAAACACTAAATAGTTGCAGGTCATTCACACATACATTTTGGCAGTAACCCTAAGTTTTAGCATTTCGAAAATAATTTTTTAAGCTACTCGTATATGATGTGTGTGTGTGTGTGTGTGTGTTTATTTTTAGATAAGTAATATATGATGCGATATCGTTTTTACCCATGTTATTTTCAAATATTTCATGAACCGGTACATATTACACAAATTGTAAACTATTATTTTTAAAATTTGTCAGGGTCAAACAAAACTTATATTTTGACTAGTCACTTCTGAAACACGTTTAGGAGTTGCCAAATTTCAGCGTAGGACAGCTTTTTCTTTTTAAAAACACAAATATTTTTTCATCATTAATTTATTTTCGAAATCAATCAAGTTTAAAATGTTGTGACTGGCAATGGACATTTTTATTTTTAATGGCCTTTTAATTTTTAGTACATTTGTTAAATTTATTTCAACATTTATAATTTAAAAAACAACTTAAGACAAAAAAACTTACTAAAAAGCTAAAAATAATAAATAAATGCCCTAAAAGCTTTGGTTTATTTTGTTATTATAGAACTAACCATTAACCCCCAATGTGACAGATTTGCATGACCGTCTTTAACATTTTAAACCAATCAAATTACACACCATTATGCTTTTTAAAGTAGTCTTTGAAAGAGGTTCTCGCTCTTGTTTTTAGTGTATGTTTACCAATTAAGTAATAGTAATAAATAGGAAAACAAAAATTCATAAAACTAACTAAAGAGTAAAAAAAATAATAAATAAAAAAATGGAGTCGGGAATTAACATATTAGCTAAATGGTAATAACTAAACAAGCAAAATATGTTTATACTTTAATACCATACATATGTTATAACCTAACTTAATCCTTTTATGATTATTATTATTTTTAATTTATTATTTTAAACTTTCTAGTATTTTTTTTAAGTCGGTTTAATTTTTTTTAAATTGTTTACACAGAACTTTTGTTCTCCTTTCCAGGTTCGCAAAGTCCGAGACTATTCCACGACTCAACTAAACTGGGTTAGAGAAAACTACGTGTTTCAGCGCAACAAGATCAGAAAATTCAGCGCTCACAAAGTTCTGCAGCTCAGAGAAACCTACAAATATCAACAACAAACCCTCAATAAAGTTTTGGAAAATTTGCCCAGTTTGTATTTCGAGAACTGTAGAGCAGGGACGTGTGGAAAAGCGGAGAGTTTGGTATTCGATCCTACAGACATCGAAAGTGTAGATTTCTATATAAAAGCGAAGATTGAAAAGTTAGCGAATTTAGAAGAAATTGCGGATACGGAAAATCTTACTCAGAGTAGGCAGTCCTTATACTACACGCCCACAGAGCGCTCCCTGGGATCCAGGATTCTATCTCCTATGTCTGACGATGCACTGGCCGGTATTCATATAAACTACATTGAGGATAGGCCAGTTATGCCAATTTTAGAGGGCCCTTCAACTTCCCAAGGAGCGTTTGTAAATCCCGAGAGCCCAGTTCACGAGGCGTCAAATCTGGTGTGCGTGGCGGACGAACAGGGTGACCGATATCACGACACGATTCCACCGAGTTCTAGCATGAAGAATTTAAAGTTCAACACTGTGATGTAATCGTGAATTGTGAAGATGGTAAAGGGAATCTCGAAACTTCGTTGTAAATATAGAGTGAGTTTAAAGGTACGCGCATACACTTCGGCATCGGACGGACGGTACGGATCGGAAAAATCGGTTTTAATGAAATTAAATGAAGCGGTGCACCTATGTGCTGGCGGTTGGCACTGAATTTAAAAATCCCGCAAAAATATAGCAAACTTGAATTAAAATCCGGCCATTACCGTTTCATATGTGCGATACAGGTCCTCCTACCGGAGGGTTTTAACCCAGTGGTTTTATACCATGGGTTAAAAGGATATTTAATGTTTACCCATGGTTTCCCATGACTCGCATGTGCGTGTATCATTTATTTTCACCAAAACTATTTTTTCCGATCCGTACCGTCCGTCCGATGCCGACATATGTGCTCGTACCTTTAGAGACATTGCACGAGATTACGCAATAAAATGTAATCGTTTAGAACCAAATTATTTTGATAGAAAATTTTCCTAAATCATAAAAAATTGTTTTTTGAGATTTGTTTTTATTAAGGTAGATAATATATTTTTAAGCATTGGTTATGATTTACTTTTAGGGTAATTTAATGTAGGTAAGTAAAAATAAAGCTGTTTAGTGATTAAATAGAAATACGGGAATGTATAGGTTTTTAAAAGTTTAGATAATGTTTAAAACTATTTTCCCTTTTAATGTTAATTTTTAAACAATAATTCAAAAATAGAGGCTGTATGTAAAGAAGGAACTAAGCTTTTAAATTCCATTTGACATTTTAGTGATTAACTGTATTTCGTGTAATAAAAGGGATACTATTCTGGTAAAATAAAGATATAAAAAAGTTAACATTTTTTTTAATTTTAAAAAGGATACAGCAGCAAATTTGGATTTATCGCATCCTCAATAAAATACCATTCTTTAAAACGAATGGGCTAGGGAAAATAATTAATTTTGTCGACTGCACCGTTTTTGAGAAAAAGTTATAAATGACATATCTTATAGTAAAAGTTTTTTAATATGTTGTAAAAAATAGTAAATTAGAACTATCTTCAAAACCTCTAGATTAAAAACACTTCAGCACATAATGTTGAAACTGTTTTCAGTAACTTTTTAACAGTTCGTCCCTTTTTCCACTTTTTGACTTGTTGTTTTGTTTCAGTGAGTACTAGAATTTATTTTAGAAAAAATGTATGCACTGTAACCCTTGTTTCATACTAAGCCGAATTTGCCGGAGAGTGTGATCAAAAATTATACGAAGCCTTTGAAGTTGCCGACTTTCCGCGTTCTTAACGTGTGAAAGGTCTCAGTCTCCATACACTTCGATAGCGTCGGTCCGTCGCCCGGCTTCCGCTAATGTGAAAAGGCAGTTAAAGTAAAGGCAATATTAACTAAATCAAAAAATCATGTTACCATAAATTCCTCCACTACCTATTTCATTTTATGCGTCACTAAGTTTAAAATTTGACAGATGTATAAATTTAATAGAAATTATCGAAAATTAATTACAATTATATTGATTTCGAATAACTTACAAATTAAAATGAATTTTTACTATTTAGGTAATAATTCTACAAAGAGTAAGTAATGTCTAAAATAGGCATGATGGCAGTTTTTAAAAAACCGTTCTATAATGTTCACAAGTATTGCTATTCCCAAAAAAAAAAAAAAATATCTTTGCAAAAAATAATGGTTTAGTAGAAAAAAATACAATTTTAATTTCATGTTTTAAATAAATTTAGTAATGAGAGGGTGGCTAGGCTCTTCAAAAACTGCCCCTAAAGGCAGAGCAGCCAACTTCGAACTCGAGTAACTCTCTTACCAACTTTATTATGGAACTCACCTACTTTCCTAGAGTCTCTAATTATAGTTTAAACCTCCTAGGCCTTTTTCTTACCTCCAACCTCAAACTCTATCAAGCATCTGTTACTGCTTCCTTAGGTCGCTCAGATCATGGCTGATGCATGCCTGATGGACTAAGGGACTTCTTTGCTTTTCTTCTCATTTCTTCCGAAATTTGCAGACAACTAATTAAATCAATTTCATTGGGCATTAAAACCTATATTCCACACACAGCATCAAGAACTCCAAACCCTCTAATAACAACCTTGGTTTTTTTTAAACCTTGTGAAAAAGGTTGACTTCTTAGTTCAGGCTCACAAGAGATTTTTATAGAATCCTAGTCCAGAAAACTGACAGGCTAGCATTGAAGCAAGAAACTATTACAATCAAACCATTTTAGAAGTCAAAATCTCCTTTAATAATCGCATAAAAACAAAGTTCTTTCTGTCTCAAATGGCAGTAAATCCTCCTGGTCCTTTGCCAAAAACATAGGTAGGAATTTTTGTACCAGTTCTTTTCCACCACTAACTTTGGAAGATGAAATTATTTCTAGCTCTACAGGAAACGCAGAACTATTTGCTTAACAATTTGCTGCCAATGCATTCCCAAGAAAGGATCTAAATCTTTTCCATCTAGGTAGAGACCTATTTCACTTTTCTGTTATTTGAAAAGTAATGGAGAAATTCATTAATTCGCAAGTCTTTAGAAAAACAAAAAAAATGCGTGATAGGTAGTATGGATTTCACCACAAAGATCTACAGCAGATCTTTTCTCCTCCGTAACACATAGCTGGAAAAGGTCTCTTGAGTTTTTGGGTGAGTCCTAGATTGTTGCTCTTGATATATCCAAAGCTTTTGACTGGGGCTGGAATGACGCGCTCCTAATCACAACTTCCACTAAACTCTGTTTATGGCTCTCTAGTTATCTTTCTGATTGACGTAAGTAAGTTATTGTGGATGGCCACTTTTCAAGCTCTCACGAAGTAAATCATGTGTGCCTCAGGGCTTGGTACTTCAATTTTGTTTCTTCTTCACATTAACGGCCTTTTTGCCGACGAAAGTACCCTTCACTCCAGTTTTCAGGTTCCTATACCAATCTTTAAACCTGATTTGGAAAGCAAACCCAAAGCGATGTAGATATCTCTTTCGCAGGACCTTAATTTCTAATTTTTGCTTTAAACATATATTTTAACCCGTAAGTAGGCGCGCAGGGGTTAAATTAACCCCAGCGTTGCCATTTTGGTAAAACTTCGAGATTTTTTACAATTAGAAGCAAAATCTCTAGGTACCTTTCTGAAACCTTGTTAGGTATATGCTAATAATTACAAAAAACATAAAAACAACATATTTATTCAAAAAATTACCGTTTTTGCACGTGGGGGTCAATTTGACCCCCACGCGCCTACTAACGTTATAGTTTTGAGCAATATACACAGGGTGTCCAAGAATATGTGGACAATCTCTCGGATTCATATAGAACACGTAAAAATATTGTGACAAGTCTCTATAGTTTTTTTTCTAAAGCCCCTCTTTACAGACATATTATGTGCCCTTAAAGGACGCCGCTGGAAATCGGTTTTTCTTGAATAACTTTTTCAGTACTTGGTATAATGAAATATTTTTTTATTATGATAAATACAAGTAAGGACTCTTTAAAATGGTATCCTTGTAAATAATTTGCCTTTATTAGTTCGCCAGGGACGGACTAACCCTTACACAATAGTGTTAAATAATACTTTTTACACCCTGTATAATAAAGAAATGAAATAAGTATTTTTAGGTAGCTTGAATCCTTAGCTAAAAAAGCTTACTCTTGTTAGATGTCGATAGATTAAAGCGTTTTCGACAAAAACAAGTTTTTGTTTAGTAAGGACATCTAAACATCTAAAATATTAGGTTATTTCTGTTGCAAATGGTACTAAACACTAAGAAGGTTTTTTTCTTAATTTTCGCGAAACTAAAAATAATGTTGCAGCATTGTGCAGGGTCCCATAATCTTCGATAATTAAAGCTAGAGAATGCATAAAATAAGAGGAAGCCTATGTCAAACCGACAAACAAAATATTAAATACAACCCTATTTAATTAAAATGTTGTTTTTCTCATAAACTCTTCATTTTATCGACATCAAACAGTATCAGAGTACCTTTTTTATTAGCTAAGGGTTTACGCTACTTAAAAATGATATTTTTATTCCTTTATTATACAGGGTGTAAAAATTATTAGTACTATTGTGTAAGGGTGAGTTCGCCCCTGGCGAACTAATGAAGGCAAATTTTTTACAATGATACCATTTTAAGGAGACCTAACTAGTATTTATGATATTAAAAAACTTATTTCATTATACCAAGTGATATAAAAGTTTTTCAAGAAATACTGATTTCAAGTGGCATCCTTTAAGCAACGACGTATGGACCAGGTTTGTTTACGGTTGAGCTGTTGTCATCAATACATCACAGTAAAAGCGCTAAAATGCGGTTTGCCAAATTTAGTTTTTCCACTGTAAACTTACTAACCACAAGTAGTTGTTGGATAAGCCTCTATATTAAATAATTTTGAAATAAACAATACATATATTTTTATCATTTTTAGATATCATAATAAAAAATATGTTCAAATATTATAAGCTATTATCTTTTTAAAAAATGCAAAATTCTGAAAATTCGTGATTATTTGTTAATCCCGGCAACGCCGCCCAGGGATTTTTACTCCATCGTAAATAAAACATGAATGAACTCTTCCTAAACGCTTGTGGGTGACGCCCCCTTTGCTTTGTCATTTCTGTTGGTGTCTGTCATTTGACAATTTGGATAGCCAAAAGTGATCAAATAAAGCTTATAAAGCGTTCTTTTTGTGTATTTTCTGGTGTTTGTTGGTGATTAGAAAGTGTTTTTAAAGACAATATGGGTAGGCAGTGCTTTGTTTGTAGAAGGGTAGACTATTCATTTCCGCACCTCACTTTTCACAGGTAAATAGAGACCAACGTCGTTGGTGCATTCTATCGACCAAGGTCAAAAAGTAAGTCCGCCATTTTCATTTCTCGCTTGCCTCACCCCCCTTTGCCTATTAGGATTGTTGGCTTAATGTTTATCATAAAATTATGAATGAATCGTTGGGTCCATACGTCGTTGTCCTTTAATGGGACATATCTTTGTAAAGAGGACTTTAGGAAAATATTTTATATGAACTTGTTACAATATCTTTATGTGTGTTTCATATTCTTGGACACCCTGTATATAAAGTTGCGGGAGGCTCAGGGAGTCAAAACAGATATATTATTCGCCCCTGACAAAAAACAATAGGATATCGAACTTTTGTGTGAAATACAAGCAGCCATAATGTACAAATATTATATGAAAACAATTTGTGAGCAGTACCTAGCTGTAAAATAACAAGAAGGAACAGATTGAAAATCAACTCCCACTCCATTTGGTGTTATAATTATTTTAAGTGTTTTTCTCCAGGAGAAATAAATACGTCTTTAGTTTAATTTTATGTTTTCTAGACAAAATGTGAAAATTTTGTTAGAAATTAATGTAATGAAAAAGATTAAGTATACATTTTTTTATTATTTTTATTATCTAACTAGGATAACCTTTTTGGGCTCATATAATTTATTTTGATTAATTTATTTTAACTAAGGCAAAGTGTAAAGTGTACTAATACATAGTAAAATCAAGTTTTTTGCCTTTCTCGCATTGCCGTCCCATAATCACCTTTTAAAAAAATAATGAAAGTGACCTCAATTAAAAGGACATTTAAATGTTTCTTTAAGTATTTCTTTTCCTGAGCAACTGTTTCATTTAATTATTCATACATTGAAAGAAAATGCTCCCAAGTAAAAATATAATTAAGCAGTTAAAAAAAAAAATTAAAGAAAAAGTGATTATTGGGTGTTTACGGTTGGGGGGTCAATTTGACCCCCACGCGTCTACTCACGTAATAAAAAAGGCACGGGTCTACTTAAGGGTTAATGCCCTTGTTTGTAAAACAAATATCATTTTAAATAATTATTGGAAACAACTTTCCCAAAAGCATATGCCACATCTTAAATGAGATTCTATCAGTGAGAAATATGCACTCTTAGTTATAGCTAAGTCCAGATTATTGGAAATAACTCTTATTGCATAACAGTTGGATGCTAGTTTTTTACTTATGGTAGGTTTACATCTTACATATATTGCATGATATTTATGTCAGACAGTAACTCTGGCTAATGTAAACAATAAGAAATTTCTATCGGACATAAATTTTTGACACATGACAATGGCTGAATACATTACGTGTAAAAGCCAAAACCGAAAAATAGAATAGAATAGGAATAAATTTTTGACCGTTTACATTAGCCAGAATTTCTTTCTGACACAAATTATCATGCAATAAATGTCAGATGTAAACCTACCATTAGATACATTATATGCCATTCAGAATTTTAACTTATCCATAATAATATTATAAAGAGGTAAAGTTTGTAACTTTGTTTGTATAAGGCTAATCTTCGGAAATACTGAACCGATCAGTAAAAATTCTTTTCACTATCAGAAAGCAGTGTAGCTTTCTGATTGTGAAAGAATTTTTAATAAATAATGATTTAGGAGTGCTTTAGGCTATATTTTATAATGATTAAATAAAAGTTGAGAAAAATATAATGGCCCATGTATATCATCATTCGTTGTTCAACTTCGTTGTTTTTTCTGAACTTTTTGTTTAATCATAACAGAATATAGCATATAGCACTTCTGAACAGTGTAGCTTTCTGAATGTGAAAGAATTGGAAACGAAACTTTTTGGAGTTCTTGGTAGATTTGGGCAAAGACAATTGTAGTTTCACTATAGACACCCAGATCAATGCTAAATTTTTGGTCGTCAGCTTGGACGCTCGCTTCGTTGAATTTATGACGCGGGTATCCATCGAGTACACAACGTTAACAGTACGTATAATTTGCCGCTTCATAAATTCAGCCAATCCAGCCTCCAAACTGATGACCAAAAATTTAACATTGTTCTGCGAGTCTATAGTGAAACTAATTGTCTTTGATTTAGGTCATTCCTTTATTAATATTTAATTTAATTTTTTAAAATTTTTAACTTAGCCGTATTTGCAGGTGAACTACTTATCTTTAGATGTTTATAATAGCACAACAGCCTAATGTAAGGAATTTTTAACAACGTGGTATTTTTTAAGTCCGCATAATCACTTAACAAGTTTATTGTTAAACCTATCATTTCATTTTCTGTATTCATTGCAACTTATCCTATACACGGCAAGACAACTTTTTAATGATTTAAAAAGACCTTATTTTATTGTCTGATCAAATCAGTTTTTAGAACCTTGCAATTCTACAGGGTCAGTTATTACAATGTTTAGTACAGAAATCTCAGAAACCGCTGCAGCTACAGAAATGGTTAAATGAGGAAAGAAATGTAGTTTTGAAAGCTTAGTTTATATCACTTTTTTATCAACCAATTTTTTAGTTACCCAGATCGATTTTAGCTGAGTATGCCTGACATCAATAAATATATTTTAAAATCTATAGGGTACTTACCTTATCCGTATTGCGGCTCCACAAATTGACCTTGTGTCCGGAATTGATCAGATTGTTAACCATGCCGGTGCCCATTATGCCCAGACCCAGGAACCCGAACTTGTAGGACGACGGCTCAATGCTCTTGCTTTTCAACAGTTCCGACACATTGCCCAAGTCCACTGCAGGAATTTCCTATTAACAAATAATTATATTATTATAAGCTTTGGATACCTAGCTCTCTAGAAAACAATTTATAAAAAAAAATGTCAACGAATCTATTAGACAAGTCTTAACTTCTAGAATATATCAAAATGAGACTTGGTATAAGTAAATGGTATGGAAAGAGGAGAGTTTAAAAACTCAAAATTGGAGCCATTTCCCGGTTAAACCGGAAGTGACTGGAAAATGAAAAATTAGCTTAAACTCTCCTCTGCTCATAATATTTACTTCTACCAAGCCTTATTTTGATATGTCTTATACTCTAGAAGTTATGGATTTTCTTGTAAATTCGTTGACACCCGTTATACCCGTCGTCGTGCCACTTCAAATTGTTCAATGCGAAATTTTTGCCAATGCCTGGAAAAGAGACGGTGTAAAGCAAAGACAAAGCAAGGCCATTGCATCATCCTATCCGAAATGATTCCATGTAGCGTTTGCCTAATCTTTACCTGCTAGTGTTTAAAACACTGAAAGATAATTTGAACATATGGAGTTGGCACGACATGTATGTAGTCCTAATCACTCAATCAAACTTCATGTGACAAAAAAATCTTGATGGTACCTTTGGCAATATACGGGTGTATTGGAATAAGATGCTGATTCTTAACAGTAAAAACCTAGGACCTATTTGTGTACCTGGGGAATATAGGGCAGAGGGGTCGGCGATTGACCACAGCTTTTTTCACTTAGAAGTGGGGTATCAGCGTTTAACCTCATAATTTTGAGAAAATAGTTGGGAACCTTTTATTGGAATAAATCGAAATTCATGCTGAAGAAGCTTATTTTGCAATCCTCTTGTTTTATAGAGGTGGATATAATCCATCAATAATTGATAATTATCAAACGCCCAATACTATAATAGTTTAAAAAAAAATTAAAATATTATGTAAGAATTATTTTAAGCAACTATATTGTGCCGAAACACCTCGTACAAAAACAACCATTGTCGTTTTTAAACCTTTTATAAAACAATCAAACGTAGCTATGGTTACAACTACGACAAAATATTAAGTTGTCAATGTCTTGAAGTGAACGGCACAACGGTCAAAACTATATTAACTATTCGAAGGTTTTCCATCGCCCTTTTATAGTAATGTGGAAAAGTCTAGAATATTACAGAAAAAGACATTAGAGTCAGTAACTGACCCCTGCCTCAGGATGTTAATCTTAAGGTTAAATTAACAAAAAGAGTTCAAAAGAACGTAAGTTCCAAATCTCTTCTTGGAAGAGTTAAAAAATATACAGGATGTTATAGAATGTTCTAAATTTAAGGTAAGATTTTTCTACTAAAAACGAAAAAGGTACATAAAAACATGGGTCCGGCATTGAATCGTTTCCGAAATACTTGGAAAATCGGTTTTTAATTAATATCCTTTTTTTTTTTTTTAACCCTTTCGGGGTCATCCCACCCAGGTCCGACGACCGCCCCCTAGGTGGTGCACTGCAGCCTGAAGGTTTATTGTACCTTGATCCCTACTCCTTCTCATTCACACACCATTCATTCCATAACTTGGATGGTTGTTGCTCGGTCCGCATCCCCGAGCAGAACACCGTGTGCCGTTGCCCAAAACACCGCCGTTGCCGGACACCCATCCAAATTATGGGCGCGCATTTCACTCCTTAAATCCGGAGATTGACGCTTGCCGATACAACCGAAGCAGCCACAAGCGCGCCTTACAAAAATCCTTACAAAAACTTGAAAAATTCGTCAGAGTTATTTGTAGAATTTAAAGGCTATTTTACCTACATTTTGATTTAATTTATTTCGTCCAGAGGTATCTTAAGCAGTACCCAAACATTTTGGACAAAATAATACACCACTGATTTTTAAGTAAGTTTTTTTATTTATTTGGATTAAGCAAGTAAAAATATAGTTTTTAAGGCTTTTGACTGTTTTGCTATCTTGTTGAGGTTTTAAGAAAAAAAAGCTAGGAAATATAGTTATACAGGGTGTAATTTAATTGATGGCTAAAAATACAGGATGATTCCTTGGACCATTTTAGGAAGAAAAGTTCATATCAACATATGTCCTAAACCTCTTAACTTTTGAGCTATAGAGTGTTAAAGTTTAAGGAAAAAATCGTATTCTTATCCTAACTTTGAAACTGTTCCAGAAATTTTCATGAAATTTGGCACACACCTACTCAGCACCAATAGGTATTTTTAATTGTGGAAGATTTTTAAATATGCTTCGTACGGCATGTATACTAGTATGTGTACTAAGATTTGCAAACATATGTACCATTCTTCCAAAAATAAAAATTATTTTTAAAATTCCTAATTATTTTGCAACAAATTTGACCTCTTGATCTTATTTTGTCCGATGCACCGTTTTCGCGTAAGAAAATAACAACCGTTTATAATGCATGTTTGGTATAGCGAAATTATTTTCTAAACTAGTAGGCTGGTGCCCTATTTTTAGTTTTTATGCAGAAAACGGTGCATCGGAAAGAAAAAAAGGTAAAGAATCAAATTTGTTGCAAAGATAAATCTATAAGGTTTAAAAACAATAATTTTTTTTTGGAAAAAGCATATGGCGTACCATATATTTACTTTAGAAATATTTAAATCTTCTATATTAAATAAACATATTGGTGCTTAGTAGGTGCGTGCCAAATTTCATTAAAATATCTTGATACAGTTTCAAAGGTATGATAAGAATACGATTTCTTACAACTTTAGCGCCCTACAAAGTTAAGAGGTTTAGGACATACGTTAATATGAACTTTTTTTTCTTAAATGGGCTAAGGAATGATTATACCTGTATCCATCAATTAAACTACACCCTGTATAATATTATTATTCTTTTATTATTAATAAAATCTTATTAACCACAATCACTAAATTAAATACCATTAATATTTAAACTAACAAATTTTCCTAAATTCACGTCATTTTTCTTCTGCTAGAAACAGGAAACATGTAAGATTGAGTCAAATTTTTTTGCTAAACGCATTTGTCAGAGTGGTTTAAACCGTATTCGAAAATGATATTAGAATCAAGAAAATGTAGGTTGTTAAACCGTTGCGTCACAACCCGTTAAGCTTTTAGGTTATGATAATGAGTTTTATTTTTAGGGTTAATATGTACTTAAGTTTACACCGGATATACAAATTTTCACTTGCCATTTACATTCATGTTTAAAGTTCACAAAAATGACCGAAACAAAGTTTTTAATGAGTCTAATGCATATGCTCGCCCGACATCTATTTAAACACGATTAAATACGTGACGTATATGACGTCACTGTTTAGCAAGAAAATGTTTTTAAAAT
The DNA here is from genome assembly GCA_014170235.1 of Listronotus bonariensis. Classification (NCBI taxonomy): domain Eukaryota; kingdom Metazoa; phylum Arthropoda; class Insecta; order Coleoptera; family Curculionidae; genus Listronotus; species Listronotus bonariensis. The sequence continues at coordinate 96,527 of JACEGR010002538.1, read as the reverse complement.
TTTTGAACCGTCTTAACAACAAAGGTTTTATAATTATTATATAACAACTCATAGTAAAATATCTAACGTTTATATCTAGCAGGGATTGTAAATATAACGATATTTATGGAAAATTTTAAAATATCGGATATTAACGATATATGTATGCATATGGGATATAAACGATATACAGCGTGTCTACTTAAGTTTGCCCCATATGGGAAACTTTTTTGTTAATAATATTACGAATAAAACTTATTCTTTATAAAAATTTCTTCATGGTCCAAAACCTAAAATGCAATCTTCAGATATTAATTCTTTATAAGGAAAAATGTTTAGGATTAAAAATACATTTCAAATATGCAAATTGGTATATTAAATAGAAAAACTTTTTTACATTTTTTCTGCTAGGACCGCTCGTTAGTTCCTGTAACTTTTTGCTGTTTTGACAGTTTTTAAGCTTTCTTAAAAATGAACAATTTTGCATATTTGAATGTTATTTTTACTCCTAAACATTTTTTGTTTATAGAAAATTTCGATATTATAAAAAAATAGGGGTACTTTTCTTTGAGCAAAATTTTAAATTTTTTGACATACCTCGTATACCACTGCAAGAAATTAATATCTCATAATTGCATTTTAGGTTTTAGACCATGTAGAACTTTTAATCATGAATAACTTTTTTCGTAAATTTAAGAATAAAAAATTTTTCCATATGGTGCCAACTTAAGTGACACTCTGTATATCGGATATTTTGATATTTTTATATTCCCAAGGATAATCCATTAAGTTAATTATGATATAAACGTTAAATCCTTGAATATTAACGTTTATTAGTAATACAAATACTGAAAATATATTATTTATAAACATTAATATTGGCTAGAGTAAAATTTAAAATAAAAAATTAGGGTAGTTGTCTAGAAAGCTGTGGCAACTCCTGTTTTGACGAAATTTGATATACGATTTTTTTTTTAATCGGAGTGGCCGCAAGTTTTTAAAGAATTACCAAAATTACATATTTTTAAAAATACCAAACATAATTATAGTTCCTGATCAAAAAAATAACATAAACCTAAGGCTTTACTTTGGTGAGAACAGTAAATCATTATTTGACTGAATCATCAGATTTGCTTAAAAGTAAGTAGGAACCCATTTTAGCTTATATTGCATGAGCAATGGGTTTTGGTATATCGGCCAATAATGGAATAACAAAACGTAGTTAGACCGTCTCTTTTCCTCACATTGCCTACGTGTAGGGATGCCATTTGTCCCGATATATCGGGACTGTCACCGTTATTAGGCTCTATGTCCCGACGTCCCGATTTCATAGCGAAGTCTCAATTTACGATATGAAACAAAATATTCAATTTTCTATTAACCCCAACCCCCTATTAGAATTAATCAAAGTAATGTTAATCCTTATTTTTAATTTCTTCACATAATACCAATTTAGAGAAAATTTTTCATTAATGGAAAGTCAGAGTATAGACAGACAGACAGAGTCAAAATATAGGTGTCCCGACATTGGCTACAGAATTTATGGCAACCCTACCTATGTGTCATGATATTTAAATGAACCGGTATATCATAAATTTGGATATTTATTCGGCAGAAATAACGCGATATATATCATGATCATTTGATATATCTCTAAGAACCGTGATATAATAACAAAAATAATTCTATGTTAGATGTACAGGGTGGCTTAAGACTTTACAAATTAATATACAGGATATTTCCTAACTACAGCACGAAACTTTAAAGGGTAATTTGTTATGTCATTTTATGAAGAAAAGTTTCTATAAACATATGTCCAGAGTTGCTTCGGTTCTGAAAATACAGGGCGTTAATTATTTTTTAAATATCTTATATAAAGTTGTACTTTTAGTTGCTTTATAGGAAAAAAATATAAAAACTACATAAAAGGCAGTGGCGTACATTTTTCTCTCAATAATATGGGCCGTTGTGCCCACTGTACGCTACTGGCTTTTTATGTAGTTTTAATATTTTTTCCTATAAAGTAACTAAAAAATACCGTTTTGGTGTAGTAAATTATTTTTTGTATCTGACTTTGTATTTAAGATATTTACAAAAAAAACAGACTTTTAAAAAAATAATTAATGCCCTGTATCGAAGAAGAAACGAAGCAACTCCGGACATAAGTTTATAGGAACTTTTCTTCATAAAATGACATAAGAAATCACCCTTTAAAGTTTGGTACCGTAGTAAGAAAATAACTGTTATTTTAATTTGAAAACAAGTCATTTTTAGGCCACCCTGTACATCCAACCTTTAAATATTTTTGTGGAAATGTATTTTCTCATCAAGAAGTAATTTTTTCGTAAAGTAAATAATTTAAAAATTTTCATTTGGTAAGAACTTTCGAAGACACGCTGTATATTAAATTACCACCCTGTATTGCTGTTTTAGTTGAAAATTACTTACTGGTCTATCAAATAGTTCAGGACTTGGTGATCCGTTGTCCCGCATCGACGTTAATATGGATATGGACTTGGATTTCTTAGGACCATTCTCGAACGTGTCTGATATTTTCTTTTTTCCTTTGCCTTTAGAAGCAGGCGTGGAGCTTTCACCGCTCTCAATGCTGAACTTTCTCTTTGGCTAAAAAATACAACGACCATTTAACAATCATACTTAGTAGTGATGATGGCAAGACATGGTAAACTACGATTTAGCTAAGAAAAAGCCACGCAGTCATCAGTTCTGTCTCACTTTTAAATGATTCCCCTTTTTGTTGCTCGCACACTATTTTAATGGCGCGATTAGAAAGAAATAGTGGATTGCCGTCTGTACTTCTATGACGCCTCTGGCGTTTCCTTAGCTGAATTGTACTATATTTTCGTCTCTAGTTCAAAGGTTGGAAACGAGAAAACACCCTTCCCTAACCGATATATCCTTTTTTCTCATAAAATATGTTTTCTTTGGATAAGCTATGATAGGAATAGCAAAATAAATATAAGCTAACTAAAAAAGGATTTTAAACTTAAAGTATACATAAGGGGGTATTCTAGTCTCGAAATTTAATAAAGACGAAAAAAAATCATAATTCGATAGTTTAAGTATTTAACAATAATCATCAATTTTAGGCGTTCAACCAATAGGCTCTTAGCCATGTACACCTAAAGCTGCGTCCAGACTTGCAACAATTCGCCAAACATCCGTCCAAACAAACCAGCGTATTTGCCAGCTCCATTACTGCAAAAAACCGACAAGCTCTAAATCACCGCAGAATCATTCCCCAAGCCCTTGGAACGACGTGAATTCCGTCCACGTCCACGTCTGCGCTATGTGGGGCTATGTGGCGCGCTATTCGGCGCGAGGGGAATTGTTGCAAGTCTGGACGCAGCATAAGGTAGCAAATTTTCGGTATAGATAGATTGGATTTTTTCCGGAAATTACAAAATTTTTTGTAATAATGCCAACATTTGCATTTTTGTGGATTTGCCCGCGAAATTATTTAAAACGCAGTCTACTCCGATGACGTAGTTGGAGTATGCCTACGTCACAAAAGATACAAGTTACGCATTCCTTTTCTATTGCTTGTTTCTTTGCTTGCATATTTATTTAACGTGACGCTTTTCACATAAGCACTTGCAACATTGTGAAGTTGATTGAACTTATAAATTGTGGAATAAATTTTCATCAAATTTAAAAAAATATTTACAAAAAAATATAGACAATTTTATTAAAATTTTAATTCTCCCGGGTTGGTAACGTACTTATCTATTAATTAAAATAATATTTTACCATTGTAAAATTTTGACCAAGTGCCTATTACAACCGCAGTAATAATTGGTGACAACTTTGACGTATAATACATGAATTAAACGTCAACATAAGCGATTGGTGAATACCGTTTTAGAATTGGTTCTTCGCCTAAAATTGATGAATATCTTCCTAAAAGGATTAGTGACGTGGCAACTAGACTGGTTTAAGTGGACGACTAAAGTAGAATTCAGCTAAAAAGAAGCCACAGGCGTCATACAAATAAAGACGGCAATCAACAATTTTTTCTAATCGCGTCGTTTAATAGTGTGCGAGCAACAAAAGGGGGAATAATTTGAAAGTGAGACAGAACTCATGACCGCGTGACTTTCAGCAATTTTAGGCGAAAAACCAATTCTAAAACGGTATTTACCAATCGGTTATGTTGACGTTTAAACAATGTATTAAACGTCAAAGTTGTCACCAACTGATACCGCGGTTATAATTGGTTGAACGACTAAAATTGATGTGTTCCTCTGCTGAATCGCAGTTTAACAATAAGCAAGCTACCCGTATGAATAATTTTTCTCTCCTTCTTTCCATAATTCTTGTAGACTGCAATTCAGCAGAGAAGAAGCCACGCGGTCAGCAGTTCCGTCTCACTTTCAAACTGTTTCCGTTTTTGTTGCTCGCACATTATTTAAACGACGCGTTTAGAAAAAATAGTTGATTGCAGTCTTTATATATGCTATGTTTATAACGCCTCTGGCTTCGTCAACATATCAGCTGAATTCTACTTTAGTATACTACATCATGTGTGAATCTCAATTATCTCAATTTCTAATCAACCGATGTATTTGACATTTGGTTTAAATATTCTTTATATATCTCTCTATCGCATGAGCTAACAAAAACCTAAAAAGAAAGCTTAAAAATTAGTGAAAAAACCGACCTAATTAATGCGTGTTAAAGCGAAATCGTAATCTTCTTATCACTCGGTTTTCTTACAACAATGATTAGCATTTCTAATGTAAAACAACTTTTTTTTTAAACCTAAGGCTCTTCGCACATGGGTCGCTAAAACAGCGATAAAGACGCGAATTAATGCTTGTATGCGCATTCGCGTGTTGAAACAGAAATCGCAATGTTCTTATAACTCGGTTTTCTTACAACAATGCTTGGCGTTTCTATTGTAAAACAACGTTTTTTTTAGTTAACAAACTTTTAGTCTAAGAGCCCGTGAACGGCAGACCTTCGTTATTTTGTAAAAGCTGAAAGTTTGTCGGCGCATGCTCCCAACATAGGTAGAAGCGATGGTAGACTAAGAAGTTGGACTCATACTGGCTTTGGCAGGTACCAGGTACCAAGGGTTAATTAATTGAAACTTAACTTTCGTTATTTTGTAAAAGCTAAATTTTATATGTGTTACTTAGGTACCTAATTAGAAGATATTTTCTCAGTCGCCAGAAAGTTGTGACAGTTCCAACCCCTTGGCAGAAAAACATTTTGGATGGCCCACGGTTCGATGAAGCCCAATATTTTTGTTATTTAACAAGATATGACAAAAAGTCTTTTATACGAGTTGTAGGGTTTTCAAATAGGCATGTCCAGAAAATATTGTAATGTATACAGATTGTTCCAAAAAAGTTATTGCTGTGAGGTTATTTTAGTATTTAATTGTTATTTGAGACAGTCTGTATACATCAAAATATTTTTAGGATATGCCGTTTTGGAAACTCTACTCTATAAAGGACTTTTTGTCATATCTTGTTTAATACCAGAAATATTGGACTTCCTCGGACCATGGGGCTATCCCAACATGTTTGTCTGCCAAGGGGTTGAATCTGTCAACACTGTGTGCGACTGAGAAAATATCTTCTAATTAGGTACCTAAGTAATATATATAGTCTACTACTACTATTAGTCTACCATCGCTTCTACCTATGTTCGGAGCATGCGCTGACAAACTTTCAGCTTTTACAAAATGAAGAAGGTCTGTTGTTTTATTATATATATATTTTTTGTTAGTTACAAAATTTCAAAATAAAAAGGTAAATCTACAAAATATCTCAATGTTTAAAGCTTGATTATTCGAAAACGGTTCGTCTGGCGAAAATTTTCAATAAGACGTTTTATGTAGGCAATTTAATTTTCTAAAGATATATGTGCACATATTTTTTTACCTCAATAGTTAGAAAGCCTTGACGCCTAAATGAAAGTAAAAATAAAAAACCTAAATTAAAGGAAAGGGACCTCTAAATATTAATATTAAGGGCTCAAATTTTCACGATACTTTCCTTTTGTCACCCTTAACAATATTTTCAATATATTAAATAATAATAATAATAAAAGTTCATTTTTTGGCCCAGTCTTCCAGAACATATCTGCCAATAATAAAATAACCTGTAAAACGGATATGGTATGCTAAAAATAATATTTTTTAAAGCCTTACCTGGCGCTTTCGTTTCTGGGGCTCTTTTTCGGCAGAAGCATTCTCATCCCCGTCTCCCTTATCGGATTCACCGTCTACTTCTTTATCAGTGCTTCCAGTCAAGCCCAGAGTCTGTAAAAAGGTAAACATTACTTAATACCTACCCATATTATTAATTGTGTTATGTACACAAAATTAAAAATTCAAAAAGACTTATGCAAAAGAATGTGAAATTCTTTTAGTTATTTATAGGAAAAAATATGAGGGCGTCAGTAAAAAAGTAGTAAACGTAACAATTTGTTAGATAAGAGATAGGGGCATAATTAGTGGTATGATGCTAACATGTAGGTTATATAACCCTAGGGTTATATAACCGTAAGCATGCGTTTACCAATCACCAAAATATTTCCAAAAATAAGCAGTTTTGGCGTTATAAATCATAAGCAGAATATTTCTTACTTAAAAAATTTATGTTTATTACATATTAGAGACATTTTGCACCTCTTATTTTGCAATTCCGTTGTGGTTAACGTTATGGTGAGTCTGCGCAGTATCGCAAACATGATCCGTTATTGTTATTAACCATACCGGACTCCTTTAATTACGGATGAATACCGAAGAGCTTATCGTTATCGTTATTGTTAAACTGTCGGATTGTAGAATTTTTATTATCAATTATTTAAGAAGGTTGACCTTTTAATGCCGTATTAATTAAAATATCATTGATACAAAGGCTCTAATTAGCGAAAAATCCATAGCAGTAAGAAAAATAAAATAGTGTAAAGAAATTAAAACGGACTTGCATTTTTAAGGATGTTTTAAATCAGTAATCTATTTACATGTCACAATCTGGCTCACTTGCTTTTTATTCTACTACCGAACCTAACCTTACTTTTTGTGTTTTGCTTATACTGTATTGTTACATCTACTTTGAATAACAAAATCAAGAGAATTATTTGCATATATTTAAATATCAATATATAACTTAAGGAGAATAAAAGTAAGTACTGATTTTTCGTAACTTTTAAAATCGGTGAACCACAGGTAAAAATAAGGTTATATGTCTAAAGCGCAGACGCAAGATAAATTTATTCGAAGAGGCTGCAAAATCTCTTTCTAAAACTGCTGCCGTAATCGTTATGTTTAATAACGATAACCATAAGGAGGCCAAAAAACGTCTGTTATTTTAAGAGGTGCAAAATGTCTCTAATAACTTAAATAATTATCGTGAAAACATCCGTTTACTGCCTTTTCTCTTGAAGTCAGAAATTGGCCAAAAAATCATTTTAAAGTCGTCTAGATATTTATGACATAACCTGCTTGTTCATTTTTTTCTGTCAAATATAACAGCATACCTAAACCTTTCTTATATTTTACCTGTTTCTACACTAAAAAATATAAAAAAACTTCCTATAAAAATTTGTCCTAAACGTCCTAGTTTTTAAACTTTTATACCAATTGAGATATTTTAAAAAAATTGGGTGACGACTTCTACGGACCAAAACACCTTTTTTGGCATACAAGAAAAAAATTAATTACTACCAGTGTCGTCCATGGGGGTTTAAGGTAAATATTTTTAAAACTCCCATTAAGTTTAAAACAAATTTGATCTCCTAACTTTTTTTATTTAATGCACGGTTTTCGCGTAAATAAATAAAAACCATTTTTCGGCACGGTCATTTTCTATAGATAATATCAAATTCTACTGTGAAAAACTACCTTCGATATTTTGTTCTTTATTAGATCGGAATTTGACCATACCGAGAAATGGTTTTTATTTATTTACGCGAAAACCGTGGATCAAATTCTGACTACGCCACTGCGTCCTACGAAAAAATTATATAAAAATCAGTTTTTACATTTTTTGATACGTTATCAGCCAACTGAGATACAAAGGGTCATGAAAATGCAATGCACCCTGTAGCTCAGAAACTAAGAGTGCCATGACGGCTTTGTTTATGGCATCTTTTGTTTCACAACAAAGGAGCTCAGGTTGGCAAAAACCGCAATGTTCTATCTTTAATAATAACTGAGATACCCCATCTGGTGCAACCAAAATGGGACACCCTGTATACTTTGAAACTAGACCCCTCAATTGTCTCTAAAAAAGAGACAATTTATAGATTTCTTGTTGCAAAATATTGGCTGGGTTGAAAAAATATATAATTCATTTAAGTATAAGTATAAATAAATTAATCATGTAAAATAAAAATTAAAAAAAGTTTTTATGGGGCCGTAAATATAGTAAGCAACTCATTCAATGTCACCCTTAAAAATGCTTTTAAAGCTTTTTTAAAACTGTGTTTTAAGTCTTGATGTTTTTTAAAGTGTTATACAATGAGTCTGTCTAAGTTCTCTACATATGGGAAACTTTTTTATTATTAATTTACGAAAAAAAGTTATCCTTGATAAAAAGTTCTGCATGGTTTAAAACTTAAAATGCAATTGTTAGATTTTAATTTTTTTTTAGTAGTATACGAAGTATCTTAAAAAAATGTGAATTTTGTTCAAGAGGAAAGTACCCTTATTTTTTTATTATTTATTAAAATTAAATTTTCCATTTTAAACCCGGTTTAAAACTCCTCACGGTATAGTAGGGGAGCCCATGATGCTAAATGAGGATTTACTCGAGGGTCACAGAGACCTATTGGGTTGCAAAGCTCATAAGATAAGAAAAAATATGCAGAACTTTTTTCAAAAAATTAATAATAAAAAAGTTTTCCATATGGTGCGAACTTAAGTAGACACACTGTATAATCTATTTTCAAATATCTACTCGTAACGATTTAAACGCCACAATAAAATAAGTTTTTTTATTAAGACTTTGAAGGTCAATACCTCTCTAACAATTAACATTATTTTGACTCACTCTATCACCCCTATCATTTATAACCATACCTTTCCGGCACCCTGTATAGCTAAATGATATTTAAAATGTTATTTGTGCTTGATTAAGATTTGTTTTTTTAAAATAGTTTCTCGCTTTGTCAGGGAAAATAATTTAAAAGGTAAAGAACTACTAATAATGTTGTTAAATTGGATTTAAAATACTCACTCAAAATTTTTAAAATGATATAGTGATTTAAAATTAACAACCTGGAGTAAATAAGTAGGATGTTTAGGACATATATTCTTCCTTTTCATGGGCGTCGCCAGGATTTAAAATTATTTTATCTAAAACCGAGACATGGGATCACCACCAAATTTTTACCAGATGCTATTGATGCTAAGGGGAACAATTTGGTAAACAATTTTTTTAATTTTGGAAGTGGCGAAAAAGTTGATTTTAAGTGAATCCTCTATTTGTATTTTTTTTTCGTAAAATTGATGAATATTTATCGACAAATCCCAAATTTTGCAAAATTATCTGTAATTTTTAAAAAACTAGTGCCAGTTGAAATATTTCCATGCTAATTTTTTTTATGCGAGATTTCAGATGCCCCTATACTTTGGCCAGTATAAATTGATAATGAATACCTAGTAAGTAACTCCGGTTACTGTAGTTTTAAACCAATAAAAAACATTTTTTATTGTAGTAACTACGGTTATTGACTTTTTAAACCAATGAAATACATTTTTTGTTCAGGTGTTCTTAACTTATAGTGAACAAAGTATAATTTATTAGAAAAAGTAAGATATTTTTGAGAAACTTAAGATTTATCGATGAAATATGATTAAATTTAGAAAAAAAATACAAATAGAGGATACTATAAAGTACTTATAAATTTAGAATAAACCTTTAAAAATTGGCATACCTTAAGATCTTCGGTCAAGGGATTTTGGGAAACCAAAAGATCTTGACAAAAAAAAACTTTTGAGAAACTTAAGATTTATCGATGAAATATGATTAAATTTAGGAAAAAAATACAAATCGAGGACACTATAAAGTACTTATAAATTTAAGGTCTTTAGTCAAGGGCTTTTGGGAAACCAAAAGATCTTGACAAAAAAAAAAAAAACTTTTATGATAATTTATAAGGTTACAGTGCCGAAAACAGTTTACTGCCGTTTTTAAGTTTGTTTTTTTTTAATATATCATACTTTTTCTAAACTTTTCTAAACTGGTCAGATCAAATAGATTTAATTAGTAGCAAGCTAAATAGTATAAGTTACGGTATCAGACTGACAACAAAATATATTTCAGAGACTGCGTTGAGGACATTGTATTTTGCAAACTTCGAGGCCACAGCAAGATATGGAATTATTTTTTTATATAGAGAGAGTTGTAGAAATGTCTTTAGAGAAAAGGCTATTCTTACAATTTATGGTTTGTACATATTTGATACAATAATGTTTTTTATAAAAATAGAAATAGTTTTAGGGTAGAAAGTAATCATAATTACAACACACGTACAACAGAGGTAAATTACCCAATTCATCACCTATCATTGTTTGAAAGAGGACCATACTATAGAGGCATTCGTTTCTACAATAAGTTACCAAATGATATTAAAAGTGCACCGACTTTAAAAGTGTTTAAAAGAAAAGTAAAACAATTTTTAATACAAATAGAACCCTACAGTGTGAAAGACTTTACAGAGAGACAATTGTAAAGTCTCTTTTTTTGTTGACGTGATTTCTTTTTATGTTTATGTATTTGTATACCTGAATATGATCAGAAATAAAGAGTTTTTCTATTCTATTCTATTCTATTCTACTTACTGATTTTAGCCCCCTTTCCACAATATCCCGTTTTTAATTAATTATACCTTAACAAACTTTTGGAGTATATGGGCGGGAAAAAATAAGTAAAATGAATTAAAATTACAGACAAAATTAAGTTTTTTTTCTGAATATCTTAAAAAAGGTTAAAGAAACGTCGTTTATATCAAGTAAAATATGAAAACCATTTGGCAACATTGAAAATATATCAAAGAGATAATATTTTGTCACATTTTATTTTTGTAGCCAAATTTGATAGAACTGATTTAGAATTGGGCGGAATGCAACGTGTCCTTTGAGCACGCTGAATTTTATTATTATATTATATTATATTATATATTCACTCGGATGCGTAAAGTTAAAAACAGATACGCCATTGTTGCCAATTTTCCAGATTAAGTGAATAGCTTCCAAAAATTTACAATTTTTGTCCTTTACATTAAAAAATATATATATTTTATAACTGCGCCATTATAATATAATTAAGAACAAATAGGAGATGACATGTAAGCCAAAATATTTTTAAAAATCATAAAAACAGCAGGAAACCGTATACGACATAATTACCATTTATAATAACAATTTTTGACTATGTGAAAATTTAATTTAAAAAAAGATCAATTGTTTCTTTTTAGTTCCTTACCTGTCGATATTCCTCAATTTGCTTAAGAGCCATCTTGAAATCAGGCTTTTGGGATGCATTGACAAGGACTTCCTTGTGGCTGTCAAAGGCACTGACTTTACTGTTGGGAACCCAACCACTAAAAATAAAAAATAATCATTAAAATAAAAACACTCATAATTTACTAAAGTAAAGTTTAAAACCGCGTCCGGATTTGTACCATCGCTTCGAACCTCGCACAGCAACCATTTATGCCCGTCAGACTCGTTGGATACAAATTCTTTTGATGTTTCGTTAATTTACCAACAAGCTGTGAATCGGGACGAACCTCAAGCTGCAACACTTATTAGGTTCGCGCCGGTGTTCGTTCCGTAAGTCAAGATAGGTTCGCGAGGTGGTATGGTTTGCAATGTGGCACAATTCTGCAGGCGGCTTTACGTGATTTAAAACAATAAATTATGTTTTCATTTCTATTGAAAAGTTTTTTTCCTAAATATAATTTTAATTATTAAACATTCAGGTAATTACAAAAATATAAAATAATTTAATTTACATTTTGTACCTTACTTATTAACAAAATAAATTATATGGTAAATATTTCTACATGTATAAACCTAATAACCAAATGCAGTTAAAAATTTTAAGTAAATTTAAAAAGATAATGAACGTTGGAGACAAATCTATAATACATAATTTTTAATGTTTAGCACTATCGTCTAAAAGCGATAGGTAATAACGACGCTCCTACATAATAAGCATTATTCGCCAATATTATTCCTATTCAGAAATTGGAGTTAAGGTACTTGCACACATGTACACTTTTGTAGCGCAACTTTTTATAGGGGGATAATAAACTTTATGGGTTGTATGAATAAAGCTGAATTTATAGATTGACGTTTGTGTTTCCGTTTGCCATTTGACGTTTCTGTTTTTGATATGGTATATGGAAACGGTAAACGGAAAATATAAATTGACAAATGGAAAGTTGTTTTTTCACCTTTTAACTGAAAACGTCATACGGAAAACGGAAACAGAAACGACAATCTATAAATTCAGCTAAAAAATTAAGTAGGTGCTCATACTAAAATGGCACGTGTAGTTCCTATTCTAAAAAAGGGTAACCCTGAGGAGGTCTCTAACTATAGACCAATTTCAATATTTCCCCTATTTGGCAGAATTTTTGAGGCAGTTTTAAAACAGCAGATAATCAGTTATTTAGAGAGTTCACGTTTGTTTAATTCCGAGCAGTTTGCATACCGTAAGAGTCTATCGACTGCTGCGGCAGTGAGTAATATTATTGATTATATTCAGGATTGTTTTAAAGGTAAAATGTACGCTCAGGCATCTTTCTTTGACCTTACTAAAGCTTTTGATTGCGTATCCCATGACCTCCTAATCCAGAAGCTCTATCAGTACAAGTTTACCGACGGCAGTGTGGATCTTTTGAGATCTTACCTGGCAGACCGATACCAGTATGTATAGTACAATAGCAAAGTATCATCAAAGTGTCAAGTCAAGCATGGAGTACCTCAGGGTTCAGTTCTTGGGCTAATACTCTTCCTACTATACATAAACGATATAAGTGCATATGTACATCAAATAATAGCACAGGAATTACACTTTTTGCAGATGATACAACGACCATTGATAGCTGCGACAACTTGGAGAGTTTGAGCTTGAGGGTCATGGATACGCTAAAAGATATCCAAAGTTGGTTTGCTTCCAATCAACTTAGTATCAACTAAGCAAATACTCAAACACTCAACTTCTCCTTAAGACCTGTGAACGAGCATACAAACCCCATTAAATTTCTTGGATTACATCTAGACACCAAACTTACATGGGAGGAACATGCCAATCAAACGGCTAGCAGAATCAGCAAAAACACTTATGTTATCCGAAATCTAAAAAACTGTGCGTCTGAAAGGGTTCTTATGAATGCATATTACGGATACATACATGTTCACATTAATTATGCTATTCTGTGTTGAGGGCACTTAGCTCACACATCCAGAGTGTTCTCTGCACAAAGACGATGTGTGAGAGTCATTGCTGGCCTGAAATACAGAGAGTGCTGTAGAGAGGCGTTTATCTCTCTTGGGATACTTACCATGACCTCCCTCTATATTCTTAGCTGCCTTATACACGTTAAAAAACACCTGAATAGCTACAGCCAAAATGGAGACTTACATGGATATAAGGCCAGGGGGAGGAATGACCTTTCTATAAGGTACAGTAGAACTTCCAGGGCGAGGGATGGGCAGAACCACTATGGTATTAAATTTTTTATTGTACTACCTGAGGAAATTAAGAACCTTGACATTAGGGCTTTTAAGACTAGGATTAAACTATATCTTAAAAACAAAGCATTTTATAGTGAGAGCGAATACACGTTGAGCTCTTTTAGATAGTACCAGAGAAGCATCCGCCTGTCAAATTAGGTCCATATTATAGTGCCACATACTTGTAGTATTATTACCTAATTCATTTTTATTCATACCACCCTATGTTTACACAGGCATACTTGTGTAAACATAAAGTTTATTTATTATCCCGCTATAAAAAGTTGAGCCACAAAAGTGTACATGTGTGCAAGTACCTTTAGTAGAAATTTTTTGACCATTGCTCAGATCTGACGTCCAACGGAAAAACACCGTATGTGCATATAATAATCCATATAACATACGGTGTTTTTTTTGTTGGACGGCAGAGATGGTTTGCAGATTAGTTAAATGGCAAATGCCAGACTGTCAAAATTAAAGATTATTTACATACCATGCATATCAAATAAAACAAGCAACCCCGTATAATTTCGTTATTTGTAGTTACACTTAAAAATCCTGAAAAGAACAATTTTTATTTTTAGGAGGGCAAATTTTTAGGTTAGGCTACGGCCACGATATCAAGCGTCTGCGACCAGCGGAAACCGGAGAATGTAAGAGCGCTGCCTTTAATCTTTATGGTAGCATAAAATAATTTGTATTTTTAAATCCGTTGGCTGCAATATACGTGAGTAAAAAAGCCCTGCCGCTCGAAACGAATAAATATTATTCGCGGAGCGTTTTTAATGTACGAGATATATAAACTGGTTTCAAGATGCTGTTTACAACAAAATATTTTAGCCAATACCGGCTACCAGTACAGAGATTTGATACTTTCCGCTGGACGGTTACGCTTGTGATCGTGGCCGAGGCCTTAGAAATTACTTGTTCAGGTTATTCTCTCCCCCAACACAAATGAAGACTACACGGGAAAAACGATGAATGTTTAAAATAAAAAATGTCAATGTTCAGGGAGCTCTTTAACAATAAATATTGCATTGTTTGCCAGAGTGTGTCATATTTTTAAAGGCTTTTTAAAACAAGATTCTTAATAATATTCCAATTTATTTCAGTACTTAAATATACAGGGGCCTCTACCAGGTAGTTCATCCTAATAACTTCTTTATTTTTTAAAATATCAAAAGAAAATTTGGTATGTAGGACTATCCTATAAATGTGCATTGTTTTAGGAATTTATTTGTTTCCTCTTCCGGTTTAGCCGGAAATGACCTTCACTTTTTTTTTAATGCGGCACCTGGTATATATTTTTACTAATTTGAATAGAAAATGACATTTTGAGTACAATAACACTAAATTTGCAATTATACTAGAATAAAAATTAAAAATATTTAGAAGTTCTATGTAAAAAAGTAGAAAACGCAGTATCATTGTACTCGGAAAGTAATTTTATTATACCTTGTTTCGTTGCAAGAGAGAGTAATAAATCATTTAATTTTATGGCAATTCGCTTTCTGTGTTAGTCCGAGTATAAATATTTTTCTTCAATTCTACCTGTAATGTACTGATAAGGCATTAAAATTTTAGGCCGGCAGACCCCGTTCTAATATTCGTCAACCTCTTGGGTTAAATACAAAGAAATAACAGATGTTTACCCGTATTTACGTGGGAATAATGTGATAAAAACCTTGACAGTGGCGGTGCGCTTGAGTTTATTTTTGGGAACTTACCCTTTTACACACAGTTTAGGTAAAATGAAAATCTTGTTTCTTTTATATGTGTAAAAAATTATTTTAAAATTTATAGTATATCAATATTGTACAGTTGGTATAATTATAGTTAATAATAACCATTTTATAAAGAAAATAATACACATTAAAAATGCATAGTCAAAAAATAATTATTTAAAATATAATCTATACCTAATTAAATAAATATGCTACATAATCTACATCTAGTTATTCACATTCTTCCATATCTGACATACTATCACTACTTGAGTCATATGAGTCTACTCGTATAATTAGAGGTTCAACAGTTGTATCTACTATTTTATCCAAAGACCACATTTTATTTTCTACTTCTAATACATGTTCGACACATTTTTTCCAGTTTTCTGGGGAAGCATTAGATATGGCAATTTGAAATAGTTTTTTTATATCTACTAGTTTAAACGTAGTATTATTTCTGGCTACTTCACCTTTCACCTGTGCCCATATAAGTTCTATGGGGTTTAGTTCGCAGTGATAAGGTGGCAGCCGATATACAGTTATATTTTGTTTCTTGGCTATTTCATCAATTACAAAACGTGTGTACTTAGCTTTATTTGTGGCGACTTCACTTTTACTAGCTGCAACAACTCTAGTTTAACACTATCTGTAGGATGTTCAATATTTTGCTGCATCAACCAGGATTGAATGTCTTTTTAAGCCAGCTTAAAGAGCATTTTGTACGCGCTTCCTGCCTCCGAATGCCTCTGTTCCAGACCGGAAAACAATTTTAAATGGGTTGCTAACTTAAGGGCAACTGGTTCTCGACTTTCCTAAATCAAGACAGCGATCCGAGATGAAACTGCTGCTATTCCTCAAGACATGGTGATAAAAGTGATGCGGAACTTCTAGGAACGCCTTCGCATGTGTGTCGCTGCTAACGGCCGTCACTTACACGATATAATTTTGAAAACATAGTTAAAAAAAACCTTAAAGTGTGCTCTTTTGAAAATAATAAAAGTTTAGCTTCATATTTTATAGTAGACTTTTTATTTGCTACCCAAATGTGGGAGTCCATTCTGCCGCACCCTGTATAATCGAATACGTTTTTAACAATCTGCTTTTCAGTTAAATGGCCGAGACATGCGCGTTTCTGCGGAGAAGCCATTTTTACAATACTGTAATACTTTGAACAATACTTTAACAATTTATAACCACTCAGTTGCACATACGGAAAGATACTAAAATATATATAAAATTTATAATCCTTATTTAACGCAATTCGGTGTATTTCTACCTGTTCTTTGCACAGAGACTGGTGCGCCTATGGTTTACAACCTTCTAACCGTCCCGAGACATTTTTATTACTATCTCTTGCAAAAAAATAGACTATAGTAGTGTTTAGTACTACTAGTAAAAATATACCGAGTGTGTTATTAAAAATAAAGTTATGGTCGATTTCGACTAAGACTAAAGTAATAAAAAACAATTGAATTTGTAAAACAATACACATTTATGTGTAGGCATCAAATTTTATTTTGATATACAGTTGTGATATAAGTTAGTAAAAAAAAACGAAACGGTGAATTATCTCAGCAACCGTCAAATATAAATGAATCAAATTTTGTGCCAACTAAACATGAAAAATTAAAAAACTATATTTGCAAGATTGCCAAGTTTATAGTTTTCTCTGTAGGTTAGGGAATTTTAAAATTTTAAATAGAATACCCCATTTTTTATTATATTAATCAATTGCTCGTCTCAACTCTATTAAGTATGCCCTGATATTATCGTTTTTTAGTTCTGTCAATTTTGGAGATATGGCATCATGCTTTTTTCGAAATCAATACACAAACGCCTTGGGATGGTCAATTTTATCTAGAAAACAATCCAACCAATATTTTTGAAAAATAATACAGGGGTGAAACTGGACCATCTAAATAATGAATAGAATTTTTGCGACGATTTCAAGATTCTTTAAAAAAAAGTCAAAGAAGGGGAATATGGAAATTTAATTAAGAAACGTCGCAAATGCAATTCCTGAATTTAAAATGTCCAGTTACTCCCTGAACTAATTATAACGAATTTTGGTAGGATCGTTTTTAAGATAATTGACCATACCTGGTCGTTTCTGTATGCAAGCTTGATGCCATATCATCAAAATTGAAAGAAGTAAAAAACGATAATATCAGGTCAAAATAAAATTGATCCAAGCATTTTTTTAACCTCTTTGACATCCCACGAAGGATATGTCTAAATACCAGAGTACCGTGGGTGTCGGGTGCATTTCACAGCACCTTTTAGACAATGCGGTAGTGCCACCACGGTCGTTATTTTTCTCCCCCGCTGGGAATCGAATCGGCGACCTCTGGTTTCGAAAATCAAAGCTCTGTCCACTGTGCCATGGGGAAGACAAAAATTAATTACAATAATAAAAAATAGGATATTTCATTTAAAATTTTAAAATTCCCCAGCCTAGAAAAAAAGCTATGAACTTGGCAATCTTGAAAATATAAATTTTAAATTCTTCATTTTTAGTTACCCCTCTGCACAAAATTTGGTTTGTTTATATTTTTTATAAGTGTACAAAAACATAATCATATGGGGTAGTTCGTTTTAATTGGAATTTACTTCATACACAAATGCAAATTAATTTAGTTTTAAAAAACAAAATATTACATTTCCATACAGTGTGCCCCAGGATAGGTGTAATAAAAGGACATATAAATCAAAAATTTTGGAATTTTTAAATGTTCTTTTTGGAAAATTGTTCGAAACTTGGTCCAAAACTAATAAATATTATGAATTTGATAAGAACAAAAGGCGCATTTGTGATTAGGTAAATAATAATCTTATAACTGCTGCGGGACTGTATATCTTTTAACCAAATATGTTTTTATTTATTTAATAATTTTATTCTGAAAACTCTTTGAACAAAAAAATTATTTTTTAAGTTTAAAATAATAATAATTACTCGAATAATTAGCTTACTAAAACTTATCTGTTATGATTTGGAATATTTTTGGATCCCATGTGGCTAAGGTTTGCAAAAAATTACCTCTTACAATATTTCAATTAAAAGCTTATACAGGGTGTCCACTAATTCATGGTACACAGAAAAACCACAGATTCCTTATGTCACAATATTAAGATTTAAACAAACATACTTATATCCAGAAGTTGATATTGAAGATACAAGGTTTTAAAGTGAAAAAAAAAATATATATATATATATATATATATATATATCGATAATTTTTGATGCATTTTGAATTTTTTAATAAAACTCGGTATTTAGGGGTTTTTGACATACGTTAATTAGAGCTAACAGTAATTTTTATGTGTAAACCAGAGGCGGCTAACTACACTACTTAAATTTTTCTAAAATGTCGTAACTTTTTGTGCTACACCGTATGTTACATCTCAGTGAACCAGTAAACTCCCTATGGTTTCTACACAAAAAGTATACTTCGTAAAAATGGCTCCGAGCAACCGTTTTCAAGATATTTTCATTTAAGTGGTTTAGTCCAACCACAAAATGCCTTTAAAAACAGCATATTAGTCATAACTACAGCTGCCCCATTATAAACGAATGAATTATTGTATTTATCCATATACCTTTTATTCATTTCGATTAAAAGTGAAGCTTAACAATTTTATGGAAAAAATGGGTAATACAAATAGAAAAATGGGGTTTTTAGAGGTGCTAACCTTTAAAAATGAAGGAATCAACATAAAAACAGCAGCAAAAATCTACAAATCGATCTGTAGACCAGTAATGGAATATGTGCATGTGTTGTTATGTAATGCTAGACCATCAGTCCTCAAAAGTCTAAGTGTAGCTGAAAGATCAGCCTTAAGAGCAATAACAAAGATGCGCCATCCAGAAAACCCACTGCACAATCCCAGCAACCAACTCCTTTATCAGAAAACCGGAATACAGCCTATTGAACAAAGAATAATGGACCTGACACAAAAGTTTGCAGCCAAGTCAAAGAATAGAGAGCTAATTGAAGATTTGTGTTTGATCAGAAATACCAGAGACTCCAGATTTAAATTTCCTGAGAGAATAATATATATAATATAAACTAAATGCTCACTATTATGATTTTTTTTTCCATAAGATTGTCATTTATATATTTTACTAATTTTTTTTTCTGTTAAATAGAGTATATTATTTTTAATTTCAAAAGGTGATATAAATTGTATCAAATAATAACTGTAAATTTACTGTGGCTGAAGGACTTCGGTCGAAGGCCATTTGGGAAACCAATAAATAACATATAATAATAATAAAAAATAAATCAAATTTTAAGTACCAATTTAGCAGAAAACTTAAGAATTGAGTGCAAAAAGGAGGGGAAATAGTCAATTTAGGTTGGTTTTGGTTATCAAGTCTGATGATGAATATCTAAAGAACGAAACGAATCCGACTAAAAATTCTTTAAAAATCGGCGATGCGTCCGGTTTGTAAATAATTACCTAAAACCAATATTTAATGCAAAAATAATGTAAAAAACAGGGTTTTAAAAGGTGAAAATCAAATATTGTGTGACACTTTAGCTGGAAATCAAGAATTGTGTGCAAAAAGAAGGGGCAATATAGTTAAAATGGGATTACTTTAAATTTTAAGTCTGATGATTCAGCCAAAAAATTCTTTCAGATTGGTGATTAGCGACCCAAAAATCCCCCATATACAGGGCGGTATTAACTGCTTGGAGTGCCCTAGGCTGGACTTGTTGGGGCGTCTACTTTATATAAAAAAGGCACAAACAAAAATTTTGAAGAGGAAAAACAAGGTCCTTGTCTGTGTAGTGCCGCCTATTTTATTCCCAGGGCGCCCTATTCAAAAATAAAAATTGAAGGTCTTTCCTGTCCGTCGCCCAAATTTTTTTAAAATTTCCCGTCTGGCGCCGTAGGCTGTAGCCTAGTCAGCCTAGTGCTTAATACGGCACTGCCCGGATACCAAATTTCGTCAAAATTGGAGTTGCTGCTAGATTCTAGAAAATTACCGTTTTTTCTTATGTTTAACTTATTTAAAAAATTAAAATTATATGAACTTACTGAGTTGGTTTAGATCCGAAAAAGTAAACATACACCTGCCCCTTCCTTGGCGTTTCAGGCTCTTCAATCTAAAATCAAAACAAATTTTCAAATCAAAACAAATCTCTAGGTTATGAAATTCAAAAGATATTGCGCGTACAATTATACGTTATTTTTGCGTAACGATATCACACTTTCGAGTTTTGGTATTCGTTATTATACTTGAACTCGTTCCTGTGATTGGTCAGAAAACCCATATTAATACGTATAGCGTTAAGTTGTGCTAAAACTACTTGTCAAACGGTGAATTGGCGGCATCGCCGGCATTACTTACACGAGCAGGCCATGGAGGGTAAGACTTCATCCTGGCCCTAAAAAATCACAATTATAAAACATTTTTTAAAACTACACCTAAATTTCTTAATTAAGTTGATAAATTTCACATACCAAACTGGATCTCCAACTTTTAAATTTGAATCCATAGCGATAGGTTCTACCTACAATGGTTTCTCTCAAACTGAATTTTGTTTTCATCTTTCATAGCTTTTCGTTTGTTTTGATGGTGGGGGTCTTTCGCGCATGTGCTTGTTGGCATTTGTGTCTTACACGACGAGATATCGACAAGCGCTTTCAATTGAGTAGAACAATAATTTGGTTGTTTAGTGTTGAAGTTTTGTGACGTCATCGGCTGACTCGCACCAACATAATGCCTATTTAAAAAACTTTTTGTGTTTTTCTGTTAGTTTTAATCCAGTCAGACATTACCAACCGGCTATACTAAAATGGATTTTTAAAACTGTCCCTATTTTACACCAAACAAAAATACAACAAATTAGTTTTGTCTTCAAATCACTGCTTCAAATAGGTTTGTTAAAAGTAGCAACATAGGACAGTTTTCTGGGTAATTTTGATATACGGGAATTTTTTGGGGCGCTGATCACGAACCTGAAAGAATTTTTGGTGGAAACATTTTGTTCTCGAGATATCCATCATCCTATTTTTACTATATTCCTCCTTCTTTTTACACATAATTCTTGATTTAAAGCTAAAGTGGTACACAAATATTTGATTTTCACCTTTTAAAACCAAGGTTAGTTTATATTTATAAGGTTCCGACACATCCACAACTTTTAGGCGGTTCGAGGTCGGAGACGCAAGGAAGGGCACTCCACTGAGAAAAGTTGGCAAGACTGGGTAAAATCAAAGCAGTGTCGTCTAGAATTTGCGCATTTCATTTTGCATTGTTTTGGAAGTGATATTTGTTGAAAGATGTAATTACAAATGTTTTTTATTTAAAATAAAAGAAATTTACAACTTAATAATAATTAAAAACTGTTGTGTAAACGGTTATTCTACTAATACAATATACAATAAACTGTATATGTCCGGCACTGAACAACATGGCCGAAAAATGGGAGATGTGACGTTATAACACGTCAAAGCAATATGGCCGAATGTCGCGACCCTATATAGACCGACTTTGGTTTTTCTACATATTTTACATTATTTATATAGCTTTATTTTGAATCATTTCAATCCTAGTGTGTTATGAAACCCTATGTGTATGTATGGTTGCGGCATATTATATTTACAAAAACTTTGGCTTGTCAGATTTTATAAGGGATATTTTAAATCCCACTTTTTTGATATTCTTCACATATTTATAAATAAATATTCTATTTGTTTGATTTTTATTTCTAAGGTAAAAATGTCTTTTTTTTCGTGGTGAACCACCCCATAAAAGGTAATATAATAAAAATAAAGGAGAAAATATACATAAAACCAGGGGCGTCGCCACCCGATGGCCCAGAGGGGGCAAGTTGATATGGTGAATAAGGAAATTATGAATTGTAGGAAAATCGAGAGCACATGTAGATTTTCACTTGTAGTACGAGTTTTACATCTACGGTGTGCGTCGTATTAAGTCTTTTAGTGATTATCGTCACAAATTTGCAATGAAGGAAAATGTATATAATACCTAGTTGGTTTTGTTGTGCGTGCAGCTCAGGCCTAAATAACCAAGAAATTACGTTTTGTGGATTTATAAAATTACTCGGAACGCCGACACTTAACCATTCTATGTTTTATAATTTAGGTTGTTTTACAGTGTGTCCCAGGCACATACCTCTAAAAAAAAACCTTCTTTTTGAGGGTGTGGTCCCAGGATAGGTGTTACAGGAGGACAAATAGACCAAATTTTTTTAAATTTTAAAACGAAATTTTATAAAAACTGGTCGCATGGTCCAAAACTAATAAATACAAAACTTTACTCCAATTGGTATTATAGAGGGCGAGTTATACTAAAAATATGAAAAATGCCCAAGATAATTTTATAATATAATAATAATAAATATTTATATATATATATATATTTTTTAATTTAATTTCTTAACTTTAAATTTTGACATAAAATTTACTTTTCTACAAAATTTACTTAAAGAATCTTGTCCTATTTTTAAAAATAAAGGTACTTTACTCTTGGTCATTTTTTATATTTGTAGTTAGTAGATTTTTTTGAATATATATTTTTTTTAATTAAAAATAGTGTGACGGTTAGGCTAGTTTTAGATAAAAAGTTTCTCATATGTCCGGACTTGCTTCACTTCTGACATAAAGAGCAGTAAAGTTTTTTAAAAAATTCTGTATTTTATAAATATCTTAAAAACCCTTTGACCGATTTAGTAGAAATTTATTACTGCACACTTATTTATCGTATTGAAGCGCTTGTAAAGCATTGCCTAGATTTAAGATTATTGGGGTTAGTAGCGTCTGAGTGGGCACCATATAGCCAATATTATGAAGGTAAAAAAGTACGCCACTTACTTTTTAGAAAGTTTTTATATATTTTTTCCTATTAAGTAATTAAAAATGCAACATGTGTCTAGTATCTTAAAACTAATACATATTGTAGAGCATTTGTCAGTTATTGCCAAAAAACAAATATAGAATAATACAATAAAAGCTTAGTGTAAGCTAATACCTGCCCTAATACTAGACCCCAATTACATATACTTTAAACCCGGTTGTTGTAAGTATTTCGACCAAATATGCTTTTGGGGCAACCAAAATAACCGGGCGTCACTAGTGTAACTACAAAAATTCACTTGCCCAACGAGAAATCGAACGTCAACACCATATGTCAAATGTCAACTGTCAACCTCTCACTTGCATTTTTTCGTTTTTTTTTATATCGTTTCTTGTGAGAGGTCTTTGTGCGATGAGTAATAGTTAAAGTGCATTAAGGAAGATTTTTTTTCTTAATATTAAATGCAATAAGGCCGTTGAATAAGCAAATTGTGGACAAGTAGAGTCAATAAAGTTGTATAAAGGTTGTGTGTATTTATAGTGTGCACCGCGCCCTATACACGACAAATTTTATTCCTTCTTTACGACCGGAAGTTCGATGCAGTTGATCGAGTTAAGGAATTTTAATTAATAAGCAGTTTTTAACTTCGCTTTGGCTTGTAAGTCATTTTCTAGTAAAGTTTATGTCAGAATAGTGGTATTAGGGCCGAGTTATTGGATGTTGTATTTAAACAAATTATCAAATAAAAAAAAATATAAAAAAATCATTTACTGTCGTGTTATAATTTTAAGCTTCTAAAAAGGAATTGCTAAGGTGATAGATATTATGTGATTTTTTGTAAGAACACTATGTACCTATTATTTAAAGTGAAATAAAAGTAAGAACAAATAGGGTTTAGAAAGTACTGATATAAGTTAGTGCTGAAGATATTAAAAAATGCTTACAAAAGAAAATAATATTTCAATTACAGTTTGTTTTTAGCGGTAATAAGCCAGCTATTATGCATAAATATAGTCATCTAAAAATGAAACTAAAAGTAACCTTTAATCTGTGAGATCTGTTCATTTCTTCATTTTCTTTTTGCTTACATCATTCTCCAATATAAACATACTTTAGATAATCTAGTTCTATTTCTGTCTTTATATTGGAAAATTAAATAAGTATTCTTTATTTTTTTGCTTTTATGTGAAAATATCCGGTTTTTGTCATCCCAGTTAAAAATTGTATGAAAATTATTATACTGTAAAGTATAAAATTATTTTTATTTTACGGTAATTGTTTGTTTATTTTTATATTTAGGTATAGAACTGTAATAGTAGAGAGCTTTAAAGAGAACTGAACAGCCTCTTCTTTTCGAACCGAACGGGGGAGGAACGGACGCGCGTTTTAGTTTTGCTATTCTCTGTTCTCACTGGTTCTGTGATCTGCGTTCAGTCAAATAGACCATATTGGCTATTCCCGTTAAATTGGATCGAAGAAACTCGAACCAGGCTTTGAGCTTGAAGTTCTTGAACTGTTCACGCTAACGTTCGCGTTGCGATGTGGTTTATGGTACAGTTTTTATTTTTTTAAAGCATGTTTGGAATAGTTTTGATCGATAAGGGTGAACAGTGAACGGGTGAACCAGGAAGAGAATGGATTAATGCCTAATATGTCCAGTTTCCACCTCATTGTCAAGAACTTGTTAAAGAGAGCAGATGAACTGAACTGGTTTACGGAACCTATTCTCGGGTAGGAAGGGAACTGTTCGAACCTGTTCTGTAACAACTCTAGTTGGGCCTGTAAGAATAGAAATTTGTATAGTGATGAGTCATAGCATGCTAATACAACAGTTATCACCTGGCAAGCATCAGCCATGCACATCATCACCCTGTATATTTTTGAAAGTAAAAAATAATAATAACAAAAAGTTGGTGCTATAAGCTTGAAATTTTTCTAGGGTTTTGTTCATTCGTAGTATGGTTTAAAAAAATTGACAAGGCGTTTTTAATGAGCACAAGTACCTGCCAGGCGAACTTAAAGGTGTGGGTAATTTGGATGGCCATATTTCCAAAATTATTAAAGTTAGATGTACCTAATCGGGTATTTTCTTAAAGCTCTTTTAAAAATCTTTTAATGGTAATATAATATACAAGGTGCTTAGTTAATAAAAAAAAACTGTTTTTTTTCACCCTGTATATTATCACCAGTATCACCGTTAAAAAGATCTTTAAAAGAGCTGTAGGAAAACACCACATTAGGTAAATCTAACTTTATTAGTTTTGGAAATATGACCATCCAAATCAGCCACACCTTTTCGTTCGCCTGGTTGTGCTTATCAGAAACGCCTGTCAATGCTATCACTCATCACTATACAAATTTCTAATCTTACAGGCTCAACGTTACTCAAAGGGTTTACTAGCTCTGGTACTATAAATTAAACATTAATTTTTTACTTATTGGACACCACACCAATTTTAATAATTTTTCGCATATGTAGTTTTTTTGGGGTGCTGATAACGAATCTGAAATAATTTTTAGTTGGCAATGTTTTATTTTTTGCATAAAATTCTAGATTTAAAGCTAAATTTAAAATCAATATTTGATTTCCAGTTATTAAAAATCTCTCCTTTTTACATAAATTTGCAAAGCTTCACTTTCAATCGCAGTAGCCATGGGTACTGCGATTGAAATAATTAAAACTGAAGCTTTGCATTTTGATGGTATAAAAAGGGCAAAAAAATCAAATATGAAATGCCAGTTTAGCAGAAAACTCAAGAATGGCGTGCGAAAAGAAGGGGAATTATGATAAACTTAGGTTTGTTTTGTAGTCAAGTTTGATGATGAATATCTTGAAAATGAAACATTGCCAACTAAAAAATATATCAAATTCATAATCAGTGCCATCGTAATCCAAAAATCATCAAAATTGGTGTGGTATCCCATAAGTAAACAATTAAACTAATACTTGGCTATTAAAAAATTGCCATTTTTTTTTGTTGCCGGTTTTATCGATATTTTGAAAAACGGTTTTATGAGGCTTTAATCATAAATCTTAAATAGTTAAAAAATTGAGTACACCCAAACTGGATAAAATTTGTTAAGGCACTCATCACTCAAGTGCACTTTTCACTGCACGCTCACTCAAGTAGGAGAGAAACAGATGTCGAACGACGCGGAGATTGTGCCTCTTTGTCGCTCGTACCGCGCTCTCGCTTGCACTTCAAGCCTTAAATGGAACGCGCGAGGTAACGCCGCATGAGTCATGTTTTTGGTGCGTGCAGCCGGGTCCATTGAATTATAAGACGTTATCACGTCAAAAACATACAGGCGAATTGAGAACCTCCTTGTTTTTAAAGTCGGTTAAAAAGGATATGGCTAATTTATATCTTTAGGGCGTGCCGTTCAATTATTTAAAGTAACGTTATTCATGGTGTTTCTAAACAAATGCGAAAACATTTTAGGGGGTGATTTCTTGTTTAAAATAAAGGTTAGTTTGCTTTATAAACATAGGGTTTATTGTCATAAATACATTCAATTCTGAACATTGACAACGTCAGAAGTGACAAAGTCAGAAGTCAACCATTAGAGAGATATGGGTGGTGCTGTAACGTCTTGCGGTATTAACGTAAGCGCTATTATGACAGTTAACGTATGCGCGATTCGAATTTTACCGTCGCTGGTCAAGGAAGATAAACTTTTTAATAAGGAGCGCTCGATTTTTTTATATTTGTCCGAAAATTATGTTTGTGACGTCACCTTTTTGCCATAATATTTTTTATCTGACAAAATAAACCAATACTTGCCTACCATTAAATAAAATCACTGAAAAAGCATTAATAAAATTGTATCTTACCCTTAATAACGATTTAAACATAAATTCTCAGTAAAAAAATATCCAAAGGTCAGTGACCCCTGTTTACAGGTTTTAAAATTCTCTGTAACTGCAATACTAATAACTACTCAATTTAACTATAAACAGTAAAAACTAAACATATATAAAAGTCCAATGACTAAAAAGCAAAAAAATAACACCAAAATCTCGAAAATACCTTCCAGTACGATTGTAAACAAGGAATTACGGGAAAAGATTACGTCACAAAATTTAGCGAACATAGGCTTAAATGGGATCGAGCGCTCCTTATTAAAAAGTTTATTTTCCTTGGTCGCTGGTGGTAATAACGTTACCGCTTGAAGTAATTTGCGGGCTGATAAACGCCGTGTGCTATCAAGATCGTTTAATAGGTAAGGTTGCCTCATTACGTCACATATGTACCGCACTGCTGGTTCCTTATTGGCGCCAACATAGCAAACAAGGATGTCTAGACGGATAATGCTATGAGGGCGAAAGAGCGCGATATACAATATTTAAAAATCAGCTAGAATATTCAATAATTTATTAATAGGAAGTAAAGAAGTTACGGTAACAACTGGAATTAACAGTATTTAAAAGTATTTCTTTAATATTGACAAAAAACACAAACTACACTGTTAAAAACTTCATTAAATAATGAGCAAAATACATATGTGACGTATGGTCCGCCATGTTGAAACGCTTACGAGGCAACCTTACCTATTAAACGATCTTGGTGTGCTATTTAAAATAGCGAATAGAATTGCCATGCGCACAATATTTTTCTTTATTTATTATTAATTTTGACGATTTCAACAAATATTTTTGTAATAGAGCCACAAAGAAGAGTTAAACTACTAATCTTTGATTAAGCCTTGCTTTTTTATTTTCGGATAAATATCGCAGGTGGAAAACAACGAAAAGGTTAAGATTCTCGGCCCACAATAACCTGGCTTTACTAAGAGAATGTCTTAGTCAAAATTTGTCTGGAAAAGTGGGAAAATGTACAGTAAAATGTGTTTGAAATAACGAGAAAAGCTTTAGTATTCACACTTTAAAGGATCATTTGTTTTTGATTTTGTGAATTCGCAAATAGGTGTAATTAACCGTATGTGAAACGGCCATATCTCTAAAAACAAACACTAAATACCGTATGCGGTATTTAAATAGCGCCTTACGTAAATAACGAACGTAGGCGGTATCCAAAGTACCCATATCTCTGATGACCTCAAAAAATATAAATTTGGACAGGCTTGTTTAAATAGAAACTTCCTTAACTCAATTGTTTTATAAAACTTAGCAGTTTCAAGTAAAGAAATAAATTGTAAATCGGAATTTATGGCAAGCAGTGGTGCAGTGGCTAGCGTGTCAGCCTCTCACCGCAGCGATCCGGGTTCGAATCTCGGAGTCGGACATCGGATTTTTAATAGCTCGTCACCTCACAGTTGGCAATGGCAAACCACTATTGTGCCATTTCTAGGTAGTAGTTATTTAAAAATAACGTCCGTGGTGGCACTACCGTGTTGTCTAAAAGGTGCTGTGAAATGCAACTGCAGTGTGCAGATAACGTTGACGGAAGACGACAATATTGGGTTTAACATCCAGTAACCCGGCACTCACGGTACACTGTTATTTAGGCATAAGCCTTCGTGAGATGTCATAAAGATTAAAAAAAAAATAATAATGCGCCAATGCTTCTTTTGCTTTTAAGAAAAAAAAGTTTGTTCAGTTTAATTGCGATATCTCCATCATGGTTAACTTTTCACCACATGCTCATAATGCAAACCATTCTTTAGTTTGAATAAGGAATCACTCTGATTCAGTTAAAAACACCCGGTAAAGAAGTTTTAGTTTTTACAGAATATGAAAATGTCACTTGGTGTACTAATGGTCGTTTTTAAAGATATGCTGCACGCTGCACGATTTGTCTATAAGTGCCCAGGGCCGTATTAACTGTTTGAGGCGCCCTAGGCGGCTAGAATTGCCGGAGCCTATTTTCCACCAAAAAAATTTTAAAGAGCAAAAAAAAGTCCTTTCCTCCCTAGCGCCTATGTCGAGTGCGCCAGGCTCCGCCTTACTTCACCAAAAAATTTGATGACCAAAAAAAAGGTCATTTCCTCCTTTTCGCGTCTATTTTATTCCAAAGCACCTTATTCACAGAGAAATTAGTCACCATGAATCCCCACCCGACCTAAACTTTTTTAAAAATCCCCTGTTTGGCGGCTATTTTTTCCTGGCGCCTTAGGCTGTAGCCTAGTCAGCCTAATGGTTAATACGGTACTGTGAGTACCTTCTTTAAATACTATATGTATTTTCAATAATGAGTCATAATAATCAAGATATACAGTGTGGACGTCAATAGTCCCCCTCCCCCATCCTCATACTAACTTTTGTACCCTTAATGTTTTCTTTATAAAATTTGGGTATGACTAATGGGAGGATATAAACTACGTTTTGACGTAAAAATGATAGTTGTAACAATCAAGATGACGGATCTTAGGAAAAATAAATTTATGAAAAAGGAGGTCTTGTGGCCACATCATTTTAAAGCTCCTGAAGAGTACTTTACAACCCTAGAATATAAAGTAAATACCTTTACCTACAAAATGGCGGTACTTTAAAATTACCTAAATACCTGATTCGGATGGCCATATTCCCAAAACTAATAGAGTTAAATGTATTAAAGTGGTATTTTCTTAATGTCCTTTAAAAGATCTTTTTAGTGGTGATACTGGATATAATATACGGGGTAGGACAAAAAGTGAATATATTTTTTTAAAGCACCCTGTATAATATATCACTATTAAAAGCAACTTTGAAAGAGCTTTAAGAAAACACAACATTAAGTACATCTAACTTTATTAGTTTTGGGAATATGGCCATCCAAATCAGGTATTTAGTGGGCGTCCATAAATTACGTGGGGTGTTTTTTCCATATTTTGGACGCCCCCTTGCTGAAATTAGGTGAGATTTTCTTTAACCCCTTCCCCTCCCTAATCTCGCGTGAGATTTATGATGGGAATACAAAACTCTCAATTTCTCAAACCGAAATTGATTTTGTCCCCAAAAAAATTTTGAAGAGCAAAAAAAGGTCCTGCATCGAAAAACCAACAATACATCACATTTTCCTGCCCCAAAATTTAATTTTTTCCCTTTCTTCCTACACAAAAATTGCGTGAGATTTTCACAGACCCTCCATCGTGAGATTTGATGAGATTTTCCTCAACCCTCCTTCCTAAAATGTCTCACGTAATTTATAGACGCCCCCTTAGGTAATTTTTAAAATACCGCTATTTTCTAGTAGGTGAAGTTATCGACTCTATATTTTAGGGTTGTAAAGTACTCGTCAGGAGCTTTAAAATGATGTGCCACAAGACCCCCTTTTCATTTATTTTTTTTCTAAGATGGCGCCCATCCCCCATCTTAATTGTTGCAACTATCATGTTTACGGCAAAAAGTAGTTTATATCCTCCCATTAGTCATACTCAATTACAAAAAAAATTAAAGGGTTAAAAGTTAGCAGGGGGAGTAATATTTATGTCCACACTGTATTTTGATATATCTTATCTAACCACCATTTTCAGCATATCAGATTAAGTGGTATAATGAATTATTGAAGCATCAACTACTTTGCTTATCAGCAAAATGAATAAAAAACTATTGTTAAGTGTGTAATTAAAGGTTTTCAACGAACTAGAACTGATAGTGTGTGATTTTGTGATGAACAAAATTTGAGAAAATGGATGAAGGGACTTTAAACGATTTGTTAGAATGTTCGGTGTGCCTCGAACGGCTTGACACGTCTAGTAAAGTATTGCCGTGCCAGCATACTTTCTGCCGAAAATGTCTGGAGGAAATTTATCACAAGCACAAAGAGTTACGATGTCCGGAGTGCAGGGTTTTGGGTGAGTATATATTTTATCTGTACAGCACATTTATAAACCAATTTTAACGAAATTTGTCAGGAATGACGTTATTTTTTGCCAAATATGGAAGACTAAATTGATTTAGAATAACGAAACTAACTATTCTATTCTATTCCCTTTTACATAAAACAACAAAAAAATCCTGTTTTTTAATTTCTTTATGTTTTACCCATCTATTATTGATCTGTAATACCTTAGAAACGGAATATGTTATGGTAGCAATAATACCTGCTATCTCACCTAGGGCATTATAAGCGGGCATTATGATAATGCCCGCTTATAATGCCCTAATGCGCTAATATGGAAATTGTATTGCTTATCCAATTTTATTTCTCTCACAATAAAGATCAAGTTTATACAAACATATGTATTAAAATAAAATCAATAACTTACCAGTTCCTGAAAATATGCCATTAAAACGGTTTCGGTTATTTGAAGAATTGCGTTCGCATCGAGGTTCGCATCTTTCCAAATACCAAATATGCCATACTCCCGATCATACTGTTGCCTTGATTTAACTGGCAAAAGATTTTCGGTCGCTTTTATGGCCTTTTCTCTTATATTTTGTCGTTAAATAAAAATGCCAACTGACTAACTGATAGAAACATCAAAGTCAAACTTAACACCAGTCATTATCTACTTACGTATACAGGTACAGGTGCAACTTATTTTTTATATTGCGAATAATTAATGTAATTAGTCATTGAAAAACTCTTTTGGGTAAAACATAAAGCATTGTATACACCACGGGCTTTACTGGACTATAATGCCCATCAGGTCGAAATCTAGCCCTCTCTAGCTCGGGCTATTTCGACCTTCAGGGCATTATAGTCCTAGTAACGCCTTTGATACATAAATAGCTATTTTTTACATTTAATTGTTTTAAAATGTTCCGGATCTTTGCAAGAGGGTGATATTACTGTTCTTGCTATACAGGATGTCTGCTACAGATTCCTTATAGTGAAATATTAAGATTTAACTACACTTACGTATATCAAAAGTAGATAATAAAAATTTCGGTAATTTTTCATAGTTTTTGAATATTTAAAAAAACTAGGTATCTAGTTTGACATGAGCTATTTAGATCTGATATTATTTTTAGGTATAAACCAGAGGGGGTTGAACTACACTATTTAAATTTTTCTAAAAGGTCTTAATTTTTTTGTGCTACACTGTATGTACAATCTAAGTAAACCAGTAAACTCCCTCATGCTTTTTACACAAAAAAGGTATACTTTGTAAGAAAGGCGCCGAGCAACCGTTTTTAAGATATTTGAATTTAGGTGGTTTAGTGCAACCAAAAAATGCATGTAAAAACAGCGTATTAATCATAACTACACCTGGGGCAGGTATGAAATTTACTTAAAAAAAAACACTTTTAAAACGTTTATATTGACGAGTATACCACGGGTATTGGTGTATTTCTTTTAACTTGTAGAACCGATCAAAACAGTTTTAAAAGGAACACCGAAAAACAGTGGGATGCCTGATATTTATAAGATTTGACAGATTTGTTGTTCTTTGTTTGGTTTTTGTTTTAGTCATCCGTGATTTATATTAATTTTTTTCGGGAAAATTAATTAACCACAATAAATTATTACTGATATTTTCCAAATGTATCCAAGTATATTTACTATTTTCCCTTTAGCATATGTCGTTAGTGTCAGAACACTTCATGCACCTCCTTGAATGAGAGGTAAAGGGAGAGGTATTAGAAAGGTTCTGCAGAACAACTCCATTATAAAAGGAACACTTACAGTGTTGTTCTGGGCGGTTCCAAAGCATAAAAGGAATACACTATATTCATACCGCCATATATTATGGAAGCTGCGCGTTAACCCAGCCTGCCAATGTCAAATGTTTCGGGTGTCGGACCGGACAAACGCGTCACTTTTTTGTCGGATAAGTTAACATTGTGCCAAAAATCGTAAGTGTTACAGTCACAAAACAATAAGGCCCATTGACATGTTTTAGGAATCGGATTGGGCGGGTTTCGTAACTGCAATCCTTACGATTTTTGGCCCAATGTTTAACAATTGAATGCAAAACGTGGTAAACTTGTCTGACAAAATAAGTGACGCATTCGCCCAGTCCGACACCCGAAACATTTGACATTGACAGGATGGGTTAAAACGCGAAAACCGTACATCAAACAAAAAGAAGTCAAAAGATCAAATTTGTTCTAAACTAAATGGGGATTTAAAAAATACTTTTATTAATTTAATTAATTAATTAAAAATACACTCCGTCTTAATGGGCATACACATGGTGAGGCATGCGTTTAAGCCTACCTGAAAAAGCAAGTCTGCGAGTGAGACCGAAGGTCAGGCCACACATAACCTCACCGAGCCCAGATTCACGGTGATAGCGATAAGTTGGGCAAATTTATTCGGAAAAATTTTAAAGCACTTTTCATGCCCCACAAACTTTAAATGTAGTATAGGTAAAAGTCTGGCCCTGGCCACACATAACCGCACCGATGTCTCACAAGAGCCGCACCGTAGCACGACCGTGTCTCGTATGGTCTGAAAAAGCCCAGAAATCATACGTGGATTAGCTAGCGCCGATGTTCCCCGAACGAGGCATTGAGTTTACAGGCGTCACCTTTTATTTCAGTTCATTACGTATAAAAATTAAAAGTTTGTGGTTAAAGGTTAGTTGTTGTAAACCAACAATAAAAAAAAGTTATTTAATAAGTATAAAAAGTGTAAAATTAATCTTGTGAATAATATGTGATTAAAACCTACAAATACATTGGTATTTTTTGTTTTATAAGTTTTTTAAAATTCATACTTCGAAAAATCAAATAAACGAATGTTTGTTTACTTGTTAAAATGCAGTGCGTGGTATGTGGTCGGGCACGGAGCGATAAAATTATGGCCACGGCATTTGATTACAACAGTACATTTTAAAACCGAGACACGGCCGTGCTACGATGCAGGACTCGCTGTGGTTATGTGTGGCAAAACTGTGTTTTCTAATTTGTGAAGGTTTATTTTACGGTCAGGTGTAATTTAAAGCATGATATAATTGACTCATATTACTGCAGTTTGATTAAATACAAAAATTTTACACCGTATCCCCCTACATTTCACCAGGGAACGCACGGCCACGGGCTCGTTGCGGTTATGTGAGGCCCGACCTTGATACTATAATTTGCGTAGAAACGTGCCGTCAGTTTAGCATACACACGTTCGCATTTACTCGCGAGCCCCGTTTCAGTTCAGGTTGGTTCGCAGGCATGACTGACCGTGTGTAAACTGTATGCCCATCCAGATCCAGAACTTGTTGAGATACAGCGTGTTAAACTTTTAAATTTTAAAAAACACTTTTTTATTGTTAGTTCTGTTTAGTTTTGATTTAAATGATATTTAATTTATTATTTGCTGTTGTTACGTTCTTTTAAATAGTAGGGAAGCCCACTATGCTAAATGGGGATTTACTCTAGCGTCATAGGGAGCTTTTGGGTTGCAAAGCTTAGATGATAAGAAGAAAAAATGTTATGTAATGTATAACTTTTCACCTGTAGCAGTAGATTATTAAATATGTTAAATATGTCAAAAAATACTGTTTATTATTTCGGCTTGTATTATATATTTTTCATTATCCTTAAATTATTTTATTTAAAATAAACAAATGGCCACGCTTGAGAATGTTATAAATGACGTTATTTTACAACTTATGTCACTCTTAAACTGACAGATTAGTGGAATATGCACTATTTAGCATGTAATTAACTTACCCTTTTTTGTTCTGGTTAGTAGCTTATATTTGTTGGAGGTACTTAACCGGGTACAAGGTATCCTCCGGTATATTAATCTGCCACGCTGTAAAAATCCCAAAATCCTCTCTTGGGCCCCTCTACCATAATAGGAAACTAAAACCTAATTTTTAAAAGATAAATTTTATTTATTCCTTTTATATGGGCCAGGGCAGGGACCTGGGATATGATGATTAAGTGGATTTTATTATTTTTTTATTGGCCTAATCTAAAGAAAAAAATTGTACAAAAGGCAGTTGCATGCTTAATTTTTTTTGTACTTTTTGTACAGGTGTTGCACAAGATGCCACTGGACATAAATTTAATTCAGTTTTTGTTATGTTCTAATAATATAAACAACACAGCTAAATCATAATAAAGATATTTATCCGAAACCAATTTTAACCAAGTTTAATACCTGTCTCTTAAACAAGGAATTTGCGAGTCTATTTTTATATGTATACTTTTTATCTTAAAATTCCTCAACAAATACCCATACCTAATTACCAACCCTGTATATTATTATTACCTACTATTATGTTTACTTTATTTTTGTTTTAGTTCACATCAAAATCGACGATTTGCCCCCAAATGTTTTACTTATGCGTCTTCTGGAAGGGATGAAAAATTCAGGTGGGGCTGGCGGTCAGAAAAACCTCAGAAATCAAATAAAGGATCTCCTCACCAACATCAAGGTAAGAACCAATAAGAACAACACTGACATCATGACTAGCAGTGTTTTTTTTTCCTTAAATATGGAAATAATAAATTTACATAACGCATTCAGCGTTACCTTAAAAATTATGTAAATAAATAGTGGTAAAAATTTCAAAAGATCGGTGCAGTGGTTTTGAAGTTATGATAGCCACCTACTTTGAAAACGCGAGTTGTGAAAAACACGCTTTAAAGCCAGCCATACACGTTACAGTTGCGTAAGTACATTGTAACGTGTGTGAGAGATGATTTCGCAAGTTTTTGACTCGTACAAGTTCTTTAAAACGTTCATAATTTCAATTTGCAACTTGTGCAAACTTGTGTTTGCGCAAGTTTACAGGAACATGTTTAACTAGTGTTTAATCCATATAGCTCGGTTTCTCTTGGGAGTTTTCAATTTCGTCGTCGCTAAAATAAAGCCGACCAATGCTATTGCGTCATAAAACAAACCCCCGGTGGCTCACTTTCAAAAAATCTTATTTTAATGATTAGCTCGCTGCATGAATGCATGCTTGTTCAGATATCACTGAAGTGATAAATGGGCAAGCATACTTGAGCCGTTTGTAGTCGCCACCGAAATACGTGTGTTTGTGCAAGTATATCGTTACGTGTATGGGCGGCATAAAGTTCTGAGCACTATTTAATTTAGAATGAAACTTTTATTAAAGTGGCTACCCAATACCCTTAAAATGTTCTTCGTTTATAAAAATGTTTTAAAAAATGCAAAAATAGTTATTATCCTAACGAGTGCGGAAAGTTACTTTCTGCACGCGAACTGCCGATGCCCGAACGACGCGAAGCGGAATTTGAGCAAGCAGTTAAGTGCGGGAAAGTTACTTTCCGCAAGAGTTAGGAATAATATTTTTCTACAAGCATAAAAGAGACAAAAATAGCCGAAAACTATTCAAAAATTTTAATAAACGACGCGACGCGACTGTGACATTTAAATCACTTTAATGTTTACGAATATAACTATAGCTAACCAGAACTAACCATGCCACTTAAGCCGGTAAGCTTGTTATTGCTTTGCGTCAGAGTTGTTTCAATACATATTTTTTTCAGTAAAAAAAAATTAAAAACGTTATATTAATGCAAAATAATTTTTATTTTTTTATTATTCTTATGTGGTACAAAAAGATAAAGGTACTAATGTAGTAATATACCAAAAAATCTTATCGGAGGACATATTTATTAAAAAAAAAAAATTCGGGAAATTTTTCTTACCACACGCTTTGCGAAAAAGAGACAGTTTCCAAATATAAAAAACTTTACCCTCTCCTTAAATCGTCGTAACCTTGCTGACAGGAAATTATGATTTTAAATTGTTTTTACTATTTGTCTCATTAAAAAGTTTGCTTTTTTCCTTTTTTAGGTGTGGTTCATCATCCAACGCAAATTCAACCTCAGCATGTTGAACGAAGCAACAATAAACACAGTGCTGGACACGGGGTGCCTCATCAACCTTATGCAAAAGCGATGTATGATTATGTATCGAAAGAGGCAGGGTAAGTTTTTGTTTTATGGTGATTAGAAAATCAGTGGTATCATGCTAACATGTAGGTTATATAACCCTAGGGTTATTTAACCGTACCCATGCGCTTACCAATCACAAAAATGTTTCCGAAAATAAGCAGTTTTGGGGTTATAAATCATAACCAGAATATTTCTTACTTACATTACCTTACATAATTATCGTGAAAACATCCGTTTACTGCCTTTTCCTTTTGTAAAAAAACTTGAGAGGGAAGAAATACGTCAAAAATTGGCCAAAAAATAATTTTAAAGTCGTCTAGATATCTATGACATAACCTGCTTGTTAATTTTTTTCAGTAAAATTTAACAGGTAGGTTTAGGTATGTGGTTGTTTTTGACAGGTATCAGGCATGAATAATTTAGTAGTGTGTTTGTAGGAAAAATGTAGAAAGTGTTTTATAGGTTAGACTGGACCAAGAAAATCGTCTTTGTTTCCTTTGCGAAAAACATATAAAAAATTTTGTTCAAGGTGATAAAAAGGAAACATCGTAGCCCTTAAAACCATTATTCAGAGGTCTATCTCCTTAAGGTAACATTTTTACTAGCTGCTAAGATATGACAACACAACTTATCGGGTAAAAACTTCCAATGCGCTCAGATATCTCTAAAACCACTTGAGTTTCTGGGCAAGTAGAATTGAACAGTGATATACATTGTTGCCAGATTTTCCAGTTTTGCGCTACATGTAATATATTTAGTATTTTAAATCGAATGCCCTATTTTTTTAATTCCAGTAAAAGTAAAGAGTGTTGCCGAGATATACAAGACCGCAATTATATTAAAATTTGGCAACAGTGCTGATATCACTGATCAATTAGGCATGCTAAAAACTCCTAAATAATAAATGGGGCATTTTATTTAAAAAATTAAAGAAAATAGGTGTAGCACAAAACTGGAAAATCTGGCAACAGTGCCGATATTTCTATTTAGTTTCACATGTCCAAAATACTTTAGATACCAAATTTGATAAATGTAGCTTGAGCGGTTTTAAAGATATTGAAAAGTTGCTATACTTTTGAGTAACCCAGTATTATAAAACTCGTATTTGTTTTTTTTTATGGCTTGAATGTATATCAATAGAAGTCGCTTACTAAAATACAGTCGGAAGCTTAGAGGCGAAATTGTCTGATTGCAGTTCGTAAATATACATATTATTTAAAAATTTTTATTATTGGTATCAGGATTTTTGCTATTAAAATCGGTAACGTCGATAGGTGGTAGCACTATATATGCGGTCATCCAGCAATCCCATGCTGACAAATCCGGTTTTTTCGGTTTTGAAAACCGTTTTCGGTTTTTGGTTTTGGAAAGCGGTTTTGGAATATTCATTAAACCGGTTTTCTGCCGAAAACGGTTTTGTTTTTGTTTTTACCAGCCTTCAAAAATAATAAGCCAGTAAATGATGACTTAAGTAAAGCCGAGCTTAGTAGTTCTTAAGCCGAGTTTTTGACTAAAAACCGAGCTTACAGTCAAAGCCGAGCTTACAGTCGAAGCGGAGTTTTATACACAACGGTGCTCCGTTGTACAGATAAGCCAGGCTTTTATAAGCGGTTTACTATCTAAGCTTGGTTTTTAATAAAATGGTAAAAAGTCTAGGCAGCTTTGTTAAGCTCCGCATGTAGTGTCAAACGTACTTATTTTACCTTAAAGTAGATTTTTTTGGTGCTAGGTAACCCAATAATTAAAAAACCTAAAAATTTACCCTGAGACAGTTATGGGCACCTGAGGTCAGGTATTTTGTTATATATGAGGCGAGAGAGAAAAGTGGACTGTATGATTATTAAAAAGTTAGCAAAATAAATTCAAACAATATTAATTAAATCGAAAATGTGACAATCCCCAAAAATAACATTGGCCTTACCACATGTTCAGCTTTCTTGGACTTCTCGGCACTGGATATTTTTTCTGGAAGCACTTTCACTCACACCGATCAAGCAGTATTTAATATTATTAAAAAAAAGGCTAAGACGACATAAATCGTACCGGAACTTCGGTCGGGCGATATTTTTCGAGAGAGTTCTCAGAGCCAGTGTGTTTCGACCGGGAGTCGTTTTCGCCGTGCCGATCTTCTCGGCCGTACTATAAGGATTGTCACAAATTTATATCGCGAAAACCACATAAATTATTATGCGAAAAATAGATAATTAGGAAAGATATAGTTTCAGTTTGGCATTATAAATCCCAAAAATAAAAAGATTATTTTAACAAAAATAAAAAAAAAGAAAATATGCGATTGGACGAAACAATTATTATTATTATTTTTTGGTGCAGGCTTTAATGTGTTTGGTTATTTCATAATGTTTTTTTATTTTGTGTTTAATAATAAACAGAAAAAGAAACCGAAGCCAAAGTTTGTTAAGTCAAGAAAAAAATAAACTCAATTATGGGTAGCCAAGAAATCGTGTCTTAAAAGGCAATTTCTTGTCTTGTTTAAAAAAATTAAGGAACCTTGTCTTGACGGTTTTTTGTCAACTTTTGTATTGTCTTAATACCAATTTTATAATTACTCTTTAATATTTTCTTTTTCAGAGATCTGTGCTTCAAGCGGGGAGATATTATAATATTAAAGAAGAGAATTGATAGTCACTGGTATCAGGGAGAATGCGGAGGCAAACAAGGGGTTTTTCCT
Source organism: Listronotus bonariensis (assembly GCA_014170235.1). Lineage (NCBI taxonomy): Eukaryota > Metazoa > Arthropoda > Insecta > Coleoptera > Curculionidae > Listronotus > Listronotus bonariensis. The sequence continues at coordinate 56,873 of JACEGR010002538.1, read as the reverse complement.
TTGAGCTATGTACAGGTAAATTAAAATATAATACAGAACTTAAGAAATTATCATTGGTTTTGCGCTAACAAAAATACTTTTTTCCACGACCGTTAAAAAATGCTGTTTTTTTAATCTTCACCATGAAGTTAAAGTCCTCCATTCTAGTACACTACATAAAGTGTTAAAAGAAGTAACTTTTTTAACACTTCGAAGCTTTTTCACACTTTGAATTAGTGTTTTGTTTCCATGCCTACTACAATAAACTTAAATATCAATTTATGCAATGTAACAGTAAACGCGACATCAACTGAACCAAACGCTCAAGTTACCCTTAATTTCGTCATTATTTCTTTTAGTTCATGTGTCACTAGTTTGAAAGTTTAACAGTTTGTAAATAAATTTATTAGAAAATATTGAAAAATAATAGTAATAATGAATTTTGATGACTAAAAAATTGAAAAGGAATTTATACTGTTTTAGTATTATTTCCACAACAATTTTCTAAAATTAAAAAATAAGGAAGCTATGATTTTTCTTGCAATATAATGACTGTGCTGCAAAAATTAAAATTCATAAGTTTAGATAAATAAAACATGTGTAAAATGGTTTTGGAAATTTTTTATACAGTCGTGGAAAAAATATAGTATGTAATATATGCCTAACGTGTCTTTTTTTACTCATGGGATTCCCGCACTCGCCTAATGGCTTGTGCTGTCAAACTTCCCATTCGTAAAAAAGTATCACTTTATGCACTTTTTACATAAATTACTATTTACAGGTTGTACCAAAACAGCCATCCACATCAAAGCTAATTTGATCTAATCTATAAAAAGAGGTGTTGACATTATACAGGGTGTGTCAAAAATTTGGAGGTTATTTTTAAAGTAAATATGCCATGACCATAATTTTTTAGGCAACCTATTCGCGATACGTTCATTTACATACAATAATTAAAAAATAAAAATAGTTTTCATCCGGTAAGCAAATGAGTGAAGGATTTCCTACTATAAATATTTAACATTATTTTTGAAATACTCTGTATAGTCCGTTCTTTAAATGTTAAAAAATGGATCTGGTAAAATAATTCACAGAGTTGACCATGCACCTGAAAACCATGACACTTTAATTTATGATGTTACAGACTTAAATTAGTGTTTAGTTTAAAAAATTGTTTAAAATAGGGAATGTTTAATTTAGTTTATTAATTTATTTAAATAATTTACCTTAGTTCTTTCATCAGTTTCAAAGGTTTTTGAAAACACTTGAATTATGCAGTTAACACCTATATTATTTTATCCTGTACTAAGAAAATTTTCGGAACTTTTCTACCTTATTCCTACTATAAAACGCCGATGGAAAACCTGGGAATAGTAGTATGGTTTTGATTTTTGTACTGTTCACATTGACAACTCGATTGACAACTAAATATTTTATCGTAATTGTAATGTGTTTTTATACGAAGTAATTTTTTTTAGTAATAATAATAATAAACATTCTTTATTTCAAAAGTATGTTCCACCGTAAGGTTAAAACATAAAAGGAAATCACGTCAACAAAAAATCATACAGTAGTACTGACATACCACCCACAAAAATAACAATTTTCTTATATCTACAAATTTCTGACATATTCAAAATATTCAGCAACAGTATAGGGTTTAATAGTTACTAACAAGTTAAACAGTTTTTTTTTAACATATTAATATTCTCAACTGTTTTTATGTTCATGGGCAAATGATTAAATAATTTTATACAATTATAATATGCCGCATTTTTAGTCATTGTTAATCTATGTCTAGGATAGATATAGTTAATACTTCTGGACGAATATACATTTGGTGGGGAGCTGCTCTGGAATAAGTTTCGGTTCTTATACAAAAATAATATACATTTCTGTATGAAAATTGCAGTCACAGTCAACAGTCTATTTTCCCTGAATTTACCTCAGCACGATTCTCTAAAATGCATCCCAAACATAAGCTTTATTACTCTTTTTTGGCAGATAAACAATCTGTCTATGTCTCTACAATTTCCATACAAGATTATGCAATATCGAATGTGACTTTCAAAATTTGCATGATAAATCACTCTTTTCGTTCGAACGTCTGTGTATTTGGCTAAGACTCAAAGGCTGTAGCAAACTGAGTTTAATTACTCTTTGACGTACTCAACATGTGCTCCCATGAAAGAATATCATCTATTACCACACCCAAAATTTTGTCTTTCCCATCAAAGCCAGAGAATCATCTTTTAGTTCTATTTTAGTTGGTTCATGTATTCTTGACCTATTTGTTTTAAAAACAATGGCATTCGTTTTGCTACTATTCATAATTAGTTTATTTTTGTAAACCAGTTGCCTGCCTGCAGCATTATATTTTTGTTTTCATTTCAACATTTAGCATATTGCTATAGTGCACCAAAATACTTGTATCATCCGCATAATTTGTTAATTGACAGAAATTTTCATATCCTCAAGATATTTCTTTAATATTATTTAAATATATTATAAAAAGAATAGGTCCTAAGACACTACCCTGCGGTACTCCAACCTGAATTGCGATTTTTTCGGATAAATATTTTTGGTTTTCATTTCTTATTATTACCTGTTTTGCAACAATAATTTACCTTTGTACTATTTCCAGATTATAACTCCAGTGCCAAGCCATATACCTCAATGTAAAGCTCTTTACGATTTTCGCATGAGCAACGACGAAGAAGAAGGTTGTCTGGTGTTCAACAAGGGGGACATTATAAACGTCATCAGACGCGTGGACGAAAACTGGGCCGAAGGCAAGTTGGATGGCAGAATTGGGATTTTCCCTTTGGCGTTTGTCGAGTTGAACAGCTTGGCCAGGTCCTTAATGAAGTTATCAACAAAGTAAGTATATAATTTTTGGGACAGTTCACGAAATACTAACGTACCGGGAGTGTCTTAAGCGAGGTAAGAGGGAGTTTGTTAACACGGGACTTAAATACTTCAAGATTTGGGGGAAGAAATGACTTCCGCGGGCAGCATATTGTCCATTCTAAAAACTCTAGAGATATAAGAATGAACAAAGTGGGAAGTTCAGGGCCGGGTGGACCGTATAGGGATGCATGCGTGCCGCACCACAAGTTTATCTGTTGGGAACCGTAAGTGGAGGAATTATAGAAGACAAATCTTCAGAGCAGAAGCCATGAAAGTACCTATAAAAAGCGATAAATCCCCCACAGCCCGATGATGGGCAAGAGAGGGAAACCTTTTTGTAAGTGAAGGATCATTAATTGAGGCAAACAGCTCTTCTTTAAATGAAGTCAAGCATGCTAAGGGTCGTGGAGGACGCCATGCCCCTGATATGAGAACAATATTCCAAGGGAGGTCGGATTTGGGACACAGACAAAATGTATAAATTAGAAGAGGCTCGAAAGAGAAATACAAGCTTTTTGAAGCTGCTGTGGCTAAAGATACAATGTATGTTAAATCTGGTAAATTCGTGTTTGAAAGTAGAGGGTGTTTTAAAATCCAATAAAAAAATTTAAGGTCGCATTTTAAATATCTAAATATGACTGAATTACAGCCATCGAAAGCTGCCCTTCTTCCCTAAAAAACAAAAACATTAATTATCATCAGAGTCGGTCTATATAGGGTCGCGACATTCGGCCATATTGCTTTGACGTGGGATGACGTCACATCCCCCATTTTTCGGCCATGTTGTTCAGTGCCGGAGATATACAGTTTATTGTGATTAGAACAACCGGTTACACAACAGTTTTTAATTAATATTAAGTTCTCTCTCTCCATTTTTTTTCTTGGTTTTGGTCCCTTCAGGTCCAATCCACCACTCTCCCCCTTCCGGACTATGCTTTCCAGGGCTTCGTCGGCGGAAAATCTGGGTAATCGAGCTCGTAGCTTCCAGAAATTCCAAAAAGAAAACAAAAATAATTGTACAATCGATGCAATGCATAAATTGTCGGTTGTCAAACAAGACCTGTTACAGGTGTTACGTATACCCTTCACTTTCACTACTGACAGTTCCCATGGCACGCCCATCTATTTCCCGCCATTTGAGAAATACCTCGTGTTCACCACCAAACAGGATACTATCAGCTTATAGGAATCTTCGCTCACAGCACTTAGATCCAGAAGAAAGATGCCGTCAATTTAGCGTGAATCTTTCCTTGATCCCCGAAGGTAAAAAACGTTTGTACGGCACCTCTAGATTAGATTAGATTAGATTAGGAGGTGGATTGCATATCCTCTAGCACTGCAACCTGCTCAAGTTTATTGTGTGTCCTCCGTCCATAGGTTAGAGCACGCTATCCAAGCCGGTCTGTTTAATCAGACTCCACAAGCTTGAAACTGGCCCCTTGGTATATTTTGCCGCTTTAGGTTTTTCTTCACCCAGCCTTGCAAACCGCAGACGACAAAGGGCTTCGCAGTAGCACCATACGTGTTCTGCGGTTTCTTCCTCCTCCTGGCAGAACCTACATAAGTTTTCTTCTGCCAGGCCCATAGTTTCCAGGTGTTTATTCAGTCTGCAATGACCTGTCAGTTGACCCACTATTATTCTTACTGCCTTCCGGTTATAATTCAGAAGGTCTTTTGTAAATTCTGGCGAGTAAGCCTTGATGAACACTTTCGCCTGACGCTGTCCTGGTGTTCTCATCCACCAGTCCTGTGATTCCCTCATAATCCATGATCTAATGGATGACCTTACCTGGCATGATGGAATACCACAGTAGGGCTCGGGACCTACCATTGTCCTGCCAGGCACGGCACCTCTAACTGCCACTCCGGGAAGAACTTTGTAGTCCTCTACGCACGTCCGCACTGTCCGGAGGTCAAACAAAGAGTCCTCAAAGTTTAGTTTTAAATTTTAAAATCATTTCACGTGTTCTAAAATATGTTTATTTTATAAAAAAACCTGTTCTCCATTGGTGCAGTTGGAGTCTTAATATTAAGTTGTAAATTCTTTTACTTTGAATAAAAAACATTTGAAATTACATCTTTCAACAAATATAACTTTCAAAACAATGAAAAATGAAATGGGGAAAATTTAGACGCTACTGTATTGATTATCAGCTTTGACTTTACCCAGTCTTGCCAACTTTTCTCCGTGGAGTGCCCTTCCTTGCGTCCCCGACCTCTAACCACCTAAAAGTCGAGGATGTGTCGCAATCTATTCCCAGTATACAGGGTTAATAGAAAAAACCGGAACGGTGGCTTATCTCAGAAACCGTCAAATCGAAATAAACCAAATTTTGTGTAAAGAGGTAACCGAAGAATTTAAAAACATATTTGCGAGGTTGCCAAGTTTACAGTTTTCTTTCTAGGCTAGAGAATTTTAAAATTTTAAATGGAATACCCCAATTTTAATTATTGTAATCAATTGCCTGTATCAACTTTATTGTGACCTGATATTATCGTTTTTTTACTTCCGTTAATATCAGAGATATGGCATCATGCTTCTTTCAACTATGTACTAGGTATGGTCAATTATCTCAGAAACGATCCAACCGAAATTCGTCAAAATTTGTACAGGGAAGTAACAGGGCATTCTAAATTTAGGAACTGCATGGTATTTCGTTCAAAATTTTAAAATTCCTTAACTTACAGAGAAAACTATAAACTTAGCAACCTCACAAATAATTTTTTAAAATTTTTCATGTTCAGTTACCCCTTGTACTATGGAATTTTCGCGATATTTCTCCAAAATTCTAGATCATTCTTTACTCTTCCACCACACTATAAAAGGGCGACGGAAACCTCTGATTTAATTAGTATAGATTCACCAGGAGAAAAAAATTTCCGATAAATACTTGTGTTGTCATGGTAATGCAACCAAAACTACACATCTGATTGGTCAAAAAACAGTGGTGTGGAATTTTATTTAGAATTTTATTTAAATCAATCAATCAATGATTCTTTATTAGTGTATTAAGATCACATACATGACATAAGACAGGTCAAGAATTCATATGCAGTTCCTTCTTTTTTTGTTCCAAGACGATTTTCTTAAAAATCGTCTCACAATAATACAAAGGCTTGCACCAGCTTAATTTGGAAAAAAAAATAGCGCACAAATCTTATTTTTGTCATTATTAGTCTAAAAAAAAAAACATAAAAATGTACCTTTTTCAGCACGAATTAACCATACTCCCCTTAATAAACGTAAACAATGCATATTTGAGAGAAATAAATTGTTTGCTATAGATTTTCTGCACACACCCCTCGAACATTATTACTAACTAACTACGTTAGCAGACTGTTTTGGTATTTTCACAATTAATAAATACAGAGTGGTAAAAATAATCATTAAAAATTATTAAGACAAAAACCTTAAAAGTCAATTTTTTAAACGGAAACCCCTATCTTTTTTATAGTCTAAGATCCGCCATCAAGAAAATATACCCTCATCTGTTAATTAAATGAAATAATATTTTCTAGGCAGATTTTAATGTAGTGAATGCAAGTGAACAACATCTGCCAGCATAGGTCTGCTACAATTAATAATAATTAATTATTTAATAGTTAATTTATTTATAATTGTTACCTTTTCATGTTAATTGCATAAACCAATGATCAGCGGTGAAATAGCTTAGTTGGTTAGGTAGCATCATTTAGCAGTGCTTGTCGACACTCTGGGTTCGTATCCCGCACTGGGTAACATTTTTTTTTTTATTCTCTTGTCTATTAGCAAAATTATGTTTACCGTATTTAATTGAATAAAAACGGGCTGCTACCTAACCAACTAAACATGTAAATGCAAATCTTTATTATTTTGAAAACTATAAATTTTTGAAAAAGACATACTTATACAAACTTACCATTATTTTTAATGTCTAATAGGATAAGGTAAAAGCTAGGGTTTTCATTTAAAAAAATTGACTTTAAGGGTTTTTATCGTGATGATTTTCAATGATTATTTTTGACCACTCTGTATTTATTAATTGTGAAAATATCGATACCGTCTACTAAAGAAGTTCTTTCTTTACAAGGAACCCAACCCCAACTCATATTAAATGCTTTTTTTAGAAGAAATTGATGGTTATGTAATGGCTTGCAAATGTCATTTTTGAAATAAAATTTAAAATAAGTCAAAAACGGTTGGACTTAGGTATAGAACATTACCCTTAAATTATGATCAGAATTTTACGCAGAATCTAAAAATAATTAATATATAGGGTGTTCCCTTTGAAATACGGAAGTTGATATTAACTTCCAGTATAACCGGAAGTGGTAGAGCTGTCAAAATATTTTAGCTCTATGTCCCCCACGTATTTTAAAGGGAGCACCCTATATATTAATTATTTTTTAGATTCTGCGTAAAATTCTGATCATAATTTAAGTGGTAATGTTACCAAAATTTCAAAAATTTTCAAAGTGTACTTTTTAAGAAATCGATCGCAGCAGTTTTCACCCCTGTTTTTTTTTTTTTTATTTAGTGCTCAACCTGGTCCATCGAAAGTTGCACCTCCTACGCCAACAACCGAAGATAGTACCCCCTAATTCCTACCGACCATTCTACTTCAGTGACTTCTATAACTCAAAATATCGCCCAAAAGGTAAACTTGTTAATAATTTCGTTTTTGTATGATACTAAATTAATATTCTAAAAGGTATTCCAATTTAGCTAAAAATGTATAATTTTCCGGTTATTTTCTAGGGTCCAACCTCGGCCTCTGATTCGAGTTCCAATGTGACTTCGAGTAGTTCCAGTACTACTCCAAATGTATCTTCAAGCAATACTTCTTCTAGCTCAAGCACTGCCCCTCATCTCCTGCTAGTCCTCCTGCCAGAACCGATAAGCAGGTGGTATCGCCACGAAATAGCAGGTAAGCAGACAGATTTAATTGCGTTCCACTTTCTTTAGCGGTATGATAAGAAAATATTTTTTATGTAACTTATGTTTTTGTATGTTTTACACAAAAAGTGCCCTTTATTTGCCAGACTCAAATTTCAAACCAAACTTATTGGTGAAAACCGCCGTTATCTTGCGTCATATACTCGCACTTACTACTTTGGGCTTTTAGTCTTGAATTTATTTGTTTATAGAGCTATTTTAATTTTTATAATATTTTCACAGGAACTTTTTATGAAAATTGTAGATGTGATTTCTGTTTATTTTTTCCGATATTTGATATATTTTTTATCTTTGGACAAACCACGAAGGCTAAAAGCCTAAATACTAACGTACCGTGGGTGTCTTAAGCGAGGTAAGAGGGAGTATGTTGACACGGAACTTAAATAAGTATTTGAAGATTTGGGTGAAGGAAAGACCTCCGCGGGCAGCAGTTTCCACACTCTAGAAACTCTAGGGGTAAAAGAACGAAGAAAGTGAGAAGTTTTTTTTTTTTTTTATCTTTGGACAAACCACGAAGGCTAAAAGCCTAAATACTAACGTACCGTGGGTGTCTTAAGCGAGGTAAGAGGGAGTTTGTTGACACGGGACTTAAATACTTGAAGATTTGGGGGGAAGGAAAGACCTCCTCGGGCAGCAGGTTCCACAACCTAGAAACTCTAGGGATAAAAGAACGAACAAAGTGGGAAGTTCGGGGCCTGTTCAGTTGGACCGTATAGGGATGCATACTCGCGGAACCACGAGTTTCTCTGTTGGGAACCGTGAGTGGAGGAACTATACTGGACAATTCTTTAGAGCAGAAGCCATGGAAGTACCTATAAAAAGCGATAAATCCCCACAGCCCGACGATGTGCAAGAGAGGGAAGCCTTTCTGTAAGTGAAGGATCATTAATGAGACGAATAGCTCTTCTTTGAATAGAATCAAGAATGCTTAGGGTTGTGGGGGACGCCATGCCCCAGATAAGAGAACAATATTCCAAGGGAGGTCGAATTTGGAACACATATAAAGTGTATAAATTAGAAGGGGAAAAATACTTTTGGCTCGAAAGAGAAATCCAAGCTTTTTGAAACTGCCGTGGCTATAGATACAATGTGTTTATGCCAGTTAAGGTTACTTTCAAATGTGACGCCCACAAGATTGAAGGTGTCTTTGCTCTGTAAAACTTGGCCGCTCATAAGTACAGGATGAGTATTTGATGACTCTTTTCGCGACAAGGAACATGATTGTGTTGTGGATGCATTAAAATGGACGAGATTTTTGGCGCCCCAATCCAATATTAAATTAAGATCCTGTGAAAGAGATATCTGCATCGCTCTGCGTTTGTTTTCCAAGTCAGGTTTAGTGATGGGTTTAGGAACCTGAAAACTGGAGTGAAGAGTACTATCGTCGGCGAAACTATGAATAGGATTAGTTGTGGACGAGAGAAGGTCGTTGATGTGAAGAAGAAACAATGTTGGTGCCAGAACTGAGCCCTGAGGGACTCCAGCAATTACTTGGTGAAAGCCTGAAGAATGGCCGTCCACAATAACTGATATACGATGATCAGATAGATAACTAGAGAGCCAAATACAGAGTTTAGTTGAAAGACCATAGGAGGGAAGTTTATTAAGAAATGCGGCATGCCAGACTTGGTCAAAAGCTTTGGATATATCAGGAGCAACGATCTGGGACTCACCTAGAAACTCAAGAGACTTATTCCAACAGTGTGATATGAAGGAAAGAAGATCTGCTGTAGATCTTTTGTGGCGAAATCCATACTGCCTGTCATGCAAAATTTTGTGTTTTTCTAAGTACTTAAGAATTAGTAGTTATCTTGCGTCGTTTACTCGCATTTACTACTTTGGGCTTTTAGTCTTTAATTTATTTGTTTATAGAGCTATTTTAATTTTTATAATATTTTCACAGGAACTTTGTATAAAAATTGGAGATGTGATTTTGGTTTATTTTTTCCGAGATGACGTATTTTTAATTTATTTATTTTTTTCCGAATTTTTAATTGTATATTTTACAATTTCAGAATGTTTAAAAATATCTTTTTAAAATTGTTTTTTAATATGTACTTCTTCGAAGCCGTTTCTGCGATAAATTACATATTATATTAATTATTGTTATTGGGTGACAGCTTAAGTTTTAAGTTAATATAGAGTGTGGTTCATCAAGTGTGTAACAAATGTAAAACTTTTTTATTTTTGATTTGTCAGAAAATTTTATTCGTCATTAAATTTGGTGCATGGTCTGAAACAGTATTAGCAGTAGTTAGTTTTATTAAAAGTTAAATAATGTACAGAGTAGGTCAAAAAGCAAAAACTGTTTAGAAGTAAAGTACCGTTAATTTTAAGAGTACAACAAAATGGTAAATAAAAAAGTTATTTAGAATCAAAAGTTATGTCTAAATACCTAGTCATGGCCCCCTATTCAAATTTTTAATTTTTTTTGATAAATTTCGAATTAAACCTGTATAATACAAATTTTTATTATTCTGATTTAATATTTCTTTAAAGAAGTTCCCACTAACTGACTTTTAAACAAATTTAATCAAATTGAAGCAAATTTGTTTATTTGAACTAAATTTATATATTTTTAGCTATAAATAGTAAAAGGCGTATAAAAAATCCTTATTTACCTTTTTAAAATTTTTGTTTCAAATTTTTATAAAAGTGTAGAACAGATAACTTCAAATTAAAAGTTAATGTGCCACAACTCATAAGCTTAAAAAAAAATGGCCTTGGTAAGAAATCGATGGTTTTGGATATTGGCATTTTAATAAGATTTTCGCAATTTTAAATCACCTTGTATATCATATATATGGTGATTCTTCATTTTTAATTATTTTTAAAGACATTTTTCGGTATTCTGAAATGGTTGCTTCTTATACCAATAAAAACTAAATGCGCCATATAATTTTGCTTGTTAAAAAAAATAACTACAAACTTCGAATATCATGCTTATATATCATAATAATTTTACGTTGCTTTTGTTTACGTTTGCTTGATGTCATCATCTCTTTTGACAGTCGCAAATCATCGGAGCAATCCAAGAACTCGAGCACGAGCGTGCCGGTTCTGCAACAACAAGCTGTTCATTCACCACACATCAATCGCACGGTAGAAGGAAGAGCATCTCATCATCATCATAGCAAGGAAAAAAGACATAGCTTGACCAACATGCCTGTTCCACATCATAATAGGTATAATTTAATTGATGTTATTTGTTTGGGTACACGCCAAATATTCTTGTTTTTCCTAAAAACAAAGTAAAAGGAAAAGCCCCTCAAAAACCCAAAAAATTTAAAATATGTAACTAGAGAAACTAAAAATCGACGTTTCGGTGGCAGACTTGCCTTATGGGTTTTTGGGGTTTTTTTCTTTATTTTGTTTTTAGGAGGCTTACTTGCCAGAATTTACCAAAAGACCTTCTGAATTACAACGGGAATGCAGTAAGAATAATAGTGGGTAAACTAACAAGTCATTGCAGACTTAATAAACACCTGGAAACCATGGGCCTGGCAGAAGAAAACCTATGTGGGTTCTGCCAGGAGGAGGAAGAAACCGCAGAACACGTATGGTGCTTCTGTGAAGCTCTTTGTCGTCTGCGGTCCGCGAGGCTGGGTGAAGAAAAACCTAAGGCGGCAAAATTTACCACGGAGTCGGTTACAAGCTTGTGGAGTGTGCTAAACAGACCGGCTTGGATAGCGTGCTCTAACATAGGGATGGAAAATACACAATAAACCTGAGCAGATTGCAGTGTTAGATGATATGCAATCTACCTCCTAATCTTATCTAATCTAGGAAAAACAATAATATTTGGCGTGTGCCCACACAATTAACATCAATTAAATGAATCCGCCGAACCAATACAGAACATATCTTCGAGTATGTATAATTATTTATCCTTTTAAAGTAAAGGTCAAAGCACACTAGGCGCTCAAGTCTCGGTACGCTCGCGGTTCGATCAAATATTTTACATGCTTTTTAAATGAATGACTTTGACACATTAAAATTGCATGTTAAATATTTGACCGGTCTGTGAGCGTTCCGATACTTGAGCGCCTAGTGTGCTTTGACCATAAGGCTGCGTTTACCAAATGCGGTCTCCAGGAGGTTTAGGGCGTGTCAAATTAAAAACTGATATCGGCCTGTTTCCAGATTTCCTAATTTTGGGCCTCACAATTTTTTTTCAGTTTTTTAAATAAAAGGCCCCATTTATTTTTTCCTAGTAAGTTGGGTGGGTCATATTTAGTAGGTTGCCAAAATTTTTCTAACACTACTGGTTACCAACCAGTTAAATTTTTAAATGTCTACAGGGAACTGAAAAAAGTTATAAATATTATAAAATAATTGCTTTTAACATTGATCCTTACGGGAAATCGCAGATTTTATTTTACTTTACTAAAAACTGACGTTCAGATTTCAATGAAAGTTATATCAACGGAAGAAAAAACAATTCTAAACATTTTGACCAATTAAAATCCGACTTTCACAGTTTTTGATAGGAGTAATTAAAAAATAATTAAAAGAAAAATATGCTATGTGACTGACATGTGGCAACGCCGCCGAAAGGTTACGATACACCCGAAAAAGTAACGGTATAATAGGGACATAAAATTGATGTCAGTCTAATATGTTTTTGGTTACAACATCCAATGAGTGATATATATCCGCAATAATTAAAAAACATGTTTTTTTTCGAGTGTTTTTAAGTGAACAATTTGACGACCATAATCTGATGTGTCAGTATTTACGTTAGTTTGACAGGTTAGGTGACAGAAAATTTCCATGTTTATCCTTAAATTTATGTGCTACTTGACCTTGTTTCCAAATTTGTTATAATTTTTTTCAGCGACTGTTTTGCCTTTTCAATGAAAGGAATGAATTTATCGAAAAATATTAAGAGACATTTTTTGTAGAGCATAAAATTTCCCTTAAAAATATTTATTTGTTTTATAAAGATATTGATATTTATGGTAGTTTAAACACTTCAGAATCAAGGAAACGGCTTGTTCCACGATTTTTTTTTATTTTCCTTTAAGAATATTAATTGGTCAAAGGTTAAACAGTAATTAATTCCAAGATTTTGTAAAAAAATTATACAATTGTTAAAAAAATTAATAGTGTTAATGATGCACCCCTTAATGTTAATATTAAGGAATGAAAATTTTAAGTTATTTTTCTTTTGTCCTCCTAAACAACATATTTACAGTACCATTAGAAAATAAAATGTTTTTTTTTGGCCAAGTCTAATGTATATTACGTATTTATTGTGTAGTGTTCATCGTCATTCGGCCGAAATCCTCCAATCTCCCGCTGCCAACCAAGTGATGTCGTCAAGTGCGAGCAACCACTCTTCAGAAAGAAGCAAGCGTAGTGTCGCAGCCTCGTCCACGACCACCCTTACGGAAATCAAGTTACCCGCTGCTTTTATGGCTTTGTACCCATATAAACCACAAAAGCCGGATGAATTGGAATTGAAGAAAGGAGGCATTTACATGGTTTCTGAGATGTAAGTGTTTTGAATAGCTTCAAACTAGTGTCCGACCGAACTTTCGGCCAATTTCGGCAAAAAATCCCTTCTTTTCGGTAAGCAAATCTACGTCCATCGTAAAAATTTTAGATTTTTCGGTTAACCCGTTTGCTAGTTAGATGCTAATATATTTTTAAAAATTGTTACATTATTATCGCCTCATATTTATGAACAACAATAAAAATACCAGTTAGCGTGACATAACGTTGTCATTTTGAAATTTAGTGCTTTATTATTATCAAAAAATCGTAGAGCGAAAAGATTATAACCATGAGTTATACTACTGAAGAAAAAGTATTGATGATTTAATGATATTATCAAGGAAATAGTTACCAAAAGGTGTCAAACATGTTCGCTGCTTAGTATCCGAATAGACCGATACCCGGAAAATCAACACTCGATAGGACTATAAAAAAATTTGAGCCCAAAGGCACAGTGATAAATAACTGCAGATGTGAAGCTAGGGAGTATCAAAGAGAAGAAAATGTAAGAGATGATAGAGACTTGGAAATTTTATTGCACGTAGGGATTTCGGCGGCAGTTTCGGTATCGTCCTAAATTGGCACAAACTTTTACCGAAACTGATTTTCGAAGTTGTAGTGCGCTCTCGCCTAACTTGCGTAAACGCTTTGGCGGACCCTGGCGGCCATGTTCGGAATTGTCGTGTGACGTTCTGATAGTTCTGTAGGAACTTCCATACAGTGTTTTCATTTTATTTTCCCAATTAATGCAGAAAAATGGGGAAAAAACGCCCCAAATATCAGTATTTTAAGGTATTTTTACTTGACCACGTCAGTTTCGGTTTCGGCCGAAAGTGAAGCCACGGTTGGACTCTATACATGTTAAGACTTTTTCTATTTTGGTATACAGGAATGTTTAGAAGCTTTATCTGCTTTGGAGAAATAGGAAATATGTTGCCATTCAAAAATTTACACCTCTTTGTATTATTCCTATTAATTATTCTCATCACTTATGGCTTAACCGAAAGTACCATCAATTCTCAATTTTTAATACGCAATTTGCTATCTTGCATCGTTTACTCGCTACAGAGTGTTTTTAACACACTTTTATTATTAGCTTGGGTTGTATGTATGTATGTATGTATGTAACGGAATCTTTAAACTTAATTTTTACCAACTTCTAGCGATTCGATTTCTTTGAAACTTTGCACACGTATCAAGGACCCATGACAATGCAATAATCTGCAAACAGTATCCCGTTATCCTGATTAGGATCGCCAGGATAAATAAATTCTTTTATAGAATTTCTGTAGTAGAGTAACAGAGAAAGAGCTAGTGCGCGATCTGCGCATGCGTGCATTTTCGGACGTACTCTCAGCATAAGGCTGATAGAAACTTGTTCGGAGTAGTTGCGTTCTGAAACCCCATGCAACAGTGAAGCTTTAAATAAAATGATTAGATTACGAAATAGTTCGTGAAACATTTCAATATCACATGTTCGCAGATAACTAATTGATATATCAAACTAAAATGAAAAATAAATAATAGTTTAAAAACTAAAAACACGCTTTTATATGCAACCGAACTAAAAATTAGAAAATAATTTTTCATTACAAAGAGTTTGTATTACGGTAATAAAGGTCAAACAATGAATCATAATTATATATCTCAAAATAGAATTATAATAAAATTTAAGATAATAACAGAATAATTCACTTCAGAGTAAAAAGCGTGGGGTGCTTAATATATTAAATGTTATAATTATTTCATTTGTAAATATTTATGAGGGAGAAGTTATGAAAAATAGTAAAATGCACCCCACGCTTTTTACTATGAAGTGAATTATTCTATTATTATCTTAAATTTTATTATAATTCTATTTTGAGGTATATAATTATTATTCATTGTTTGACCTTTTATTACTGTAATACAAACTCTTTGTAATGAAAAATTATTTTCTAATTTTTAGTTCGGTTACATATAAAAGCGTGTTTTTTAGTTTTTTTAAACTATTATTTATTTTCTCAGGGTTTCTTCAGTACTTTAAGACTTTTTGTTTATAGATTTTTATAATTTTGTAGGAACATTTTTACAGCAACCTTTTATGCAGATTGCAAAAATGCTTTTCACTTTTTTCTATTTTTTTATTTATTTATTTATTTTTTTTTGTTTAAATTGAACACCCTACCAGGAACCCATCATCAATTGTTATGAAAGTGTTTTGTTTAGAAAAAATGATGTAAAACATGTATTGGTCTAAAAATCTCGATTTTGATAAAATATTTTTAAGTCAAAAACGGTTAGAACTAAGTAGAGTATGCAAAATCTCAAAAAATAATTATTTATTTATATTTATTTATATACAGTATCTACAGCTTTGCCATTTACAGATACCGCCTAATCTAAGGAACAATACAAATCATAAAAAAATATATAGATAGATCTTAAAAATATGTGCATATACCTAACTATTATATCACAAAACTAAGTCAATTATACTACTATACTACTCTACACTAATAAAATAGAACTATTATTTACAAAACTAAATACAGAATATCAGACAATTGCTTGTGACAAGTAGAGTTTTTCCTCCACAATTGGTGTTATCAACATCTAAATCACTCATATATTCATTAAACAAGGCGCACATGCGGTAAATTGGAGAATTTTTATATGTATTTATCCTTGGAAAGTCCAAATAGAAAACTCTTTTTTGTCTGGTATTGCTATATTTTATGGGAAATGGAAGTTTTGCTAATAATTCAGAGAAATTAATTTTATTACTTAATGATTTAAACAGATAAACTAGACACATCTTTATCCGTCTGTTTTCTAATGATAGATAGTTAATAACATAGGGTGACCAATTTATAATAAGGAAGTGGATATTAATTTCCGGTATACCCGGAAGTGTAAGAACTGTAAAAATATTTTGGTTGTATGCTCCTAACTGACCTTACAATGTTGACAATTTTTCAATATTTCCCAAAGCCTACTTTTCGAGAAATCGATCACTGTTATTCGGGTGACTAATTTATAATAAGGAAGTGGATATTAACTTCCGGTATACCCGGAAGTGTAAGAACTGTAAAAATATTTTAGTCGTATGCTCCTTACTTACCTTACAATGTTGACAATTTTTCAATATTTCCCAAAGCCTACTTTTCGAGAAATCGATCACTGTTATTCGTCAACACCCCGTATAATAAACCACTTATATTTTTCAGCTGTCAGGACGGTTGGTACAAAGGTACCTCCAACCGAACCCAAAAATGCGGCGTGTTTCCTGGCAATTACGTCACTCCTGCCAGAGGCATTCCCACACAATCTGTATCTGCTCCAGCGGACTCTCGTCTCCCAGTAAGTTTTCATCGCAGTAACAAGGGAGCGCGTGCGCGCCCCGTCGATCCTGCTCCTCCAGAACTGCCGCCGAGGGCGAGCAGCCCCCAGGCTTCGGGGTCGGTTAGCTGGCATGCAGGGATGGAGAGAAATAACAGCGCTAGTGCATCTAATACGCTTGTGCAGGCTAAGTGTGACAAGGTTTGTGTTTTTTGTGTGTTTTTGGCTAATAACTAATATGTCATATGGTATTGTTATAGTTTTGTACAGGGTTTATGTTTATATTTTGACATTCACGTTCAACGATAACTAAAAGGAATAGAAAAAAATTGGTTGTCTGCAAAGTCGGTTTACTGACGTAAACAACGTGACAACGTTGAAAAATTATTACCTTTATTGAAAACTTCGTCGACTTGGCAACGTTGCAGTTGCAAATTTAGAACATAATGACATTTCATAATCAAGTTTTGCTTTCTGTTGTTGCAGTTAATATTCTATTTTTTAAAGAATTTTTATGATTTATGGGATGAATGTAATAAAAAATAAGGAAATAGTTATTCTACAAGTAGTGTTAAGCGTTTAAGTGGTTGCCATCATGGATTTAGTTAAAAATTCAACAAAGAAGCAAAAGGTGCGAAGTCAGTTTTGGTTTATTTGCAGTTCCAGTCTAAATAACGAACTTATGCTTTATGGCTATATATAAAGTTTCTCGAAAAACTATTATCCTGCTCTTTGATATTTAGGTTGTCAGACAATGATGCCTAATATTTTTCGTGAAATTTAATAACTGATCAGGTAATTTATGTAAATATTCTTCGCCAAATTGAATCAAGATACCCATTTTTATCAGTTGTTTGACCGAATTGCAACACTGCTCCTTAATTTGAATTCCCAATCGCCGCAATTATCGTTGCTATAAACAATTGACACCACATTCACTTTTCACAGCACGCTCACTCAAGTAGGCGTGTGCACTCCTGTCGCTCGTTCCGCGCTCTCGCTTGCACTTCAAGCCTTAAATGAAACGCGCGAGGTAACTGTCTCTTTATATAAAATTACGGACGTTAGCTGGTAAATACTGTATTATTTAGGTTTTTAGACTATGATGCCTTGTTTTCAAAAGTGCTTTTGCTTCAAGCCGAGATACAAACCCAAAATCGTATATTTCTGTAAATATGGTAAATATTTTCGACACTTGTGTCTAAGTACCATTTTTATCAGCTGATTGACCAAATGGCAAAACAGCTGCTGCTTAATTTGAATTACCAATACTGTATTTCTTTAAGACATTTTTTTTTAATAACCCCGTAGCTTTGTTTTATGTGCATGTAACTTTTAATTAACGGAAAATATTTATATTATTTATAAAATGTGTGTAAATTATTTTGCTTTGTGATTTTAATTGTTTTTGGTGACTTTTGAGAAATAAAAGAAAATTCTTGGTAAACATCCGATTTTAGGGTATTCTAAAATGGATTGAAATCAAATATTTTCTGTAAACATATACTTTTCCGGGAAGATTTAAGTCACCTTCCGCCTTGTACATGAAACAAACCTTGTTTTCTAGCTTACTATATAAACCGGCTGATGCATCGCCAGACCTGCCATAGGAAATCCGATTTAAATTTTGATACCTTTAAATATTGGCCATATAATAATAATAAAACCAATTAAATGTTATTTAAGAAGAAGTATTTCTGAAATTTAAAAAATTGGCAAGACAATTAATTACTGGTAGTTTTATCACGGTGTATACTCATTTTCAGAGGCTTTGAATGTTTCTGTCACATCATGTCGAGATTAAGGCAGGTCATATATTACGACGTATACTTAATATTTATTAAACTGCTTTAATATATTTATAAAACTTTAAACGCATGGGAATTAAAATATTTGTAACTTACCTTAAATACCGCAGTCACGGGTAATGGAGGTTTACCTAGTTCTTGCTTTATTTAAAAATACTTCACTGCAAAATAGGAACTTGTTCGGCTTATGTATATCGTTGAGGCATATTAAATAATACCGACTTATATTAACAATCCTATCACTGACATCTGATCAGTCGGTTAGTTAAAAATATGAGCATTAAACACGGTAATTATTTATAAACCGGACGCATCGCCGATTTTAATAAAATTTGGGACACGGGGTTTTTGGGGGCGCTGATTACGAATCTGAAAAGACGCGTTTTGTTCTAGAGATTTTCATCATACAGACAGATAACCAAAACTAACCTGAATTCACTATTTCCCCTATTTTGCACTCAATTCTTGATTGAAAGCCAAATTGGTACTCAGTAGTTGATTTCACCTCTAAAAACCAAATTTTTCTATTTATTTTACCTGTTTTTCCATAAAATTACAAAGCTTCACCTTCAATCATTTCGATCGCAGTAGCCTTAGCCGGTGCCAAGGATACTGCGATTAAAAGTAAAACTTTACAATTTTATGAAAAAATGGGTAAAACAAATAGAAAAATGGGATTTTTATAGGTGGAAATCAAATATTAAGTACCAATTTAGCAGAAAACTCAAGAATTGAGTGCAAAAGAAGGAGGAAATAGTGAATTTAGGTTGGTTTCGTTATCAAGTCTGATGTTGAATATATCGACAACAAAACGTGTCCGACTAAAAATTCTTTCAGATTCTTAATCAGCGCCCTAAAAACCCCCGTATACGAAATTTCATTTAAATCGGCGATGCGTCCGATTTGTAAATAATTACCCTAAACACTAATAATTTTCCTCTTCACTTAACGTTTGCATATAAATAATAAAAATATTTAAGATGTCTAAAATATCGAAAACCGATCCTGACAATTATTGACATTGACTGATTTCTAACGTTCTATCTCGACTTACGTCAGTGACGTAATTTTTTGTTATTCTTAGTTTAGACGGTATAAAGAGAGAACAACAAGGTATGACGAAACAATCAACAGCTCTGGTGCAGAGTATATTAGGTAGCAACGATTTGACAAATAGTTTTTCTTAAGTTTTAATTGGCTTATTAGAAAATAACGAAATTTAGTGTGTGAGCTTAACTTTTTTTTCTTTGGCCAAACCACGAAGGCTAAAAGCCTAAATACTAACGTACCGTGGGTGTCTTAAGCAGGGTAAGAGGAACTTTGTTAACACGGGACTTAAAAACTTGAAGATTTGAGGGGAAGGAAAGACCTCCGCGGGCAGCAGGTTCCACATTCTAAAAAACCCTAGGGATAAAAGAACGAACAGAGTGGGAAGGTCGGGGCCTGTCCAGTTGGACCGTATAGGGATGCATACGCGCGGAACCACGAGTTTCATTAATGAGACAAATAGCTCTTCTTTGAATAGAATCAAGAATGCTTAGGGTTGTGGGGGACGCCGTGCCCCAGATATGAGAACAATATTCCAAGGAGGTCGGATTTGGGACACATATAAAGTGTATAAATTAGAAGGGGAAAAATACTTTTGATTCGAAAGAGAAATCCAAGCTTTTTTGAAGCTGCCGTGGCTATAGATACAATGTGTTTATGCCAGTTAAGGTTACTTTCAAAATGTGACGCCCACAAGATTGAAGGTTTCTTTGCTCTGTAAAACTTGGCCGCTTATAAGTAGAGGATGAGTATTTGGTGATTCTTTTCGCGACAAGGAACATGATTGTGTTTTGAATGCATTAAAAAGGACGAGATTTTTGGCGCCCCAATCCAATATTAAATTAAGATCCTGCGAAAGAGATATCTGCATCGCCCTGCGTTTGTTTTCCAAATCATGTTTAGTGATGGGTTTAGGAACCTGAAAACTTGAGTGAAGGGTACTATCGTCGGCGAAACTATGAATGGAATTAGTTCTGGACGAGAGAAGGTCGTTGATGTGAAGAAGAAACAATGTAGGTGCCAGAACTGAGCCCTAAGGCACTCCAGCATTAACTTGGTGAAAGCTTGAAGAATGGCCGTCCACATTGACTGATATACGTCGATCAGATAGATAACTAGAGAGCCAAGTACAGAGTTTAGTTGAAAAAAAAATTAATATCTTCAAAATAGTCTTTTACAATTTTATTTTAAAATCGGCAGGGAAACCAATATTTAAAGGTATTAAAATTTACATAGGATTTCCCATGGCCAGTGTGGCGATACATCATCCAGTGTAACAGGGCTTTCCAAACTGTGCGTCGCGACGCCCTGGGGAGTCGCAGTGTCCTTCCCGGGTCGTCGGGTGTTGATCATGTTGACGAGACAAAGTTGATTCAAGGTATTTTAGAAGAAAAATCGATAGAAATGAGATATTTTTCTCAAATATAAAGTACAAAAAAAGTAAATAAAGATTTTTTTGATACGACAAACAAATGAATTTTTTGTTGCTGCCCTAGTTCTAATTATAGATCGGTAGGGGCGAAAAGTAAGGGAAAAAATAATTCAACACTGAAACTTTTTACCTGAAGAACTTTTTTTTCTTACAATAAGAAATTTTTATTTAAGGTGAGGAACTTTTGTAATTGTCGGGAGTTGACTTGGGCGTAAGTGCGTCGTGAGATAATTACAAATGCCCAAGCGCGTCACACTACAAATAAGTTTGGGAACCCCTGAAGTATAAGTTTGGAATTTCTACATGTTATTTTAATATAATATTTAGGGAGTCCTGGACCATTTTTCCAAGTCAGAACTGTGAGTAGCTTCATTTTGACGAGGGGACCAACTTTTTCCTTACAACAATTTTTGTTGGTGGTAGCACAGATTAAATATGTTGATTTGATAATAAATATCAAAAAACCAAGATGACGTACCTTGCAATTTGTAGGACAATATGGGCGTTAAATTATACAATAATAATTATTTCTTATACAAGGGAAAAAACTTCAAATTTTAGCTTAAGGTTGTGTTGTCTGACGCGAAGCGGAGGGAAACAATAAACCAAGAGCTAAAATCTAAAGCTTTTTCGTGTGTAATACACAATTTTTTTCTGTGATGGAAAAAACGACCATTTATTATTAAAACAGAAAAAAAACATAATTTTAAAGTCAGAAAATTAATGATGTAAAATTTAAAGTTTCAAACTGGTCGACTGGTATATTTGAAACACAATTAGACCTTGTATTACTATGGAAACCCTTAAGGAAATTATTTAGTATTTGTCAATGTAATTTTGTAATTTAACGGATTAAAATTAAAAAGTTGAAATTAAAAGCAGGAAAAAAGTAATTTTATAAAAAGTCACATTTAGTACCTGTTAACAGAGATACAATATCAATTTTTTCCCAACACGGAAAGAATATTATTTATTCAATAGAAAAAAAATCAGCTGGTTAGTAGTTACTTTTCACGACATCGTTAACCATACATGTTGGTGGTAGGGGACTCTTTGATGAAACCTTACACTTTGTAGGACAAATATTATTTCGGTTTATTTAGAAAATTATATTAAAAATTAACAGAGAAATCCCTGTTTGTAATAATTTTTTGATATTTGTCAAATCAACACCTGCTATCCCTGTAAGCTACCACCAACGAAAATTGTTGTAAGGAAAAAGTTGGGCGTCTCGCCAAAATGAAGCTACTCTAAAAAATAGCTTGTTAGTAATGACTTGGAAATATGGTTCAGGGATCCCTAACCATAAGTCATATTTATTCAGAACAAAGACCGAAAGGAAAAAGGCACAGTAAGTCTTATGCGTCGCCTAACTAGCATGAAGAGGTCCAAATCTCCGCCACCATCTTCTTATTCTATGGACAATCCTGTTTTCGAAGATACGCCGTCGCCAGCTTCGAGTTCCCCAGCACCGACTCACCCTGTACATGTTAGGTAAGTGAATTATTTATTGTAGTAACGTTTTTTATATGTATTTGTAAAAGTATTAATTAAACAAATGCAAACTAAATTTAGGCCTTTTAGCAGAAAGCTTAAATTTGTTTTCCATAGTTATCTTTAATTTACCTGCATACGTAAAAATAATTGTCGTTTGTTAGATTAAATTACAACGTATTAATAAAAACTGATTAACAAGTTTTTGGGGCAAAACATCAACAGAATAAATAAATGTACTGTTAAAAAATAAGTTTTTTCCCTTTATTTAAGATATTAAATTAGTGTTATAAATGGTTTTCTGATATAAAAGTCAATAAAATACAACAGTTATGGTAATATTGTTTAAAGTAAAACATGATTGCTCTTTTCATGGCCTGCTTTCTAGTCAATATCGGTAATAAATGACAAAATATGCAATATCTCACAAACGGTTTTAAAGAAATATAAAGTGTAATACATTTTTGAAAAGGTATTTTTTAGGCATTTTAATACTGAAATAATATACAGGGTGTTCCATTTAAAACCTTTAAAAAAGGGCATTTCTGCAATCTCCATAAAAAGTTGCTTTAAGAAAGTTTTTACAGATTTCCAAAAGTAAAAAAGTTAAAAAGGATCGAAGAAAACGCACGAAATTAAAAAACACGCTGTAGCGAATAAACGACGCAAGATAGCGAATCGCGGTTTTTACCAGAGGCGCATTCAGATTCGACAAAACTGGGGTCAACTTTACCCCAACCTTGACCTTGACAAACGGATTTGTTCCTTATGTTTAGTGTTAATAAGGTCTTGCTTATTGCGCATGTCAAGCCTTTACCGGGCGTCGATTCTGAATGCACCCCAGTAAGTTTGGCTTTTTGTGCAAAACATACCCAAACATGAGTTTTTCTATTAAATGTGTCGAATTTAGCCCACCTTGTACACTTTGGAACTAGGCCCCTCAAATATAGGTACTCGCTGCTCTCGTAATGAGATATTAAAAAATTATAAGCCAATTATACAGTAAAAAAATATACCGGGTGATGCATCGCCGGGCTGGACATAGGAAATCCCATGTAATTTTTAATGGGGTCAATTATTGGCTCCCTAATTATTTTAGAGAAAAATTCTATTGAAGTTTATTGAAGAGCTTGCTAATCTACGTACATGGTAAAAACTTTTAATTTTTCGGTTAACCCGTTTGCTAGTTAGATGCTTATATATTTTTAAAAATTGTTACATTATTATCGCCTTATATTTATGAACAACAATAAAAATATCAGTTAGCGTGACATTACGTGGTCATTTTGAAATTTAGTGCTTTATTATTATTAAAAAATCGTACAGTAAAAAGATTAAAGTTGTATTTATACAAACGAATTAAGTTAAGTTAAACTAAACTAGAGTAACAAATTTCAAGAACTTATGACATTTATAATATTTACATGCTTCAATAAATTATTCATATTATCATAATAATTAATATGTTGGAAATAAACTTAGGATTTAAGAACATTTTCAAATATTCCTCCTTTGACTGCTAGACAATAACCCAGACGTTCATAAAATTGTCTTCTTACATTGGCTAACTGGTAAATTGAAATTTGATTGCCTTCTGCAGAAATAGCATTTTTTAACTCATCTAGATTAGAGTAATTTTTATCCTTGTATATCTTGCTTTTTAAATAGCCTCAGAGGAAGAAGTCATTTGGCGAAATATCAGGAGACCTGGCTGGCCAATTTATGGTGTGATGTAGGCCAATAACATTTCCATTAAAAGCATTGTGTAAATATTCCCAAACAATCAGGGTATTATGTGCCGGGCAGCCATTCATTTGGTACCAAATTTCCTGATTTTCCCTGGATACATCATTTAAAGCGGGTAAAATTAGTTCTTCGAGTAGTTCCAAATAAAATTCTGCATTTAAATTTTGATTAAGAAAAAATGGTCCAATAATATGTTGTCCGAAAATCCCCGCCTAAACATTTACTTTCTGTGGATAATGTGTTCTCGTTTCGACAAATCTGTGTTGATTTTCTTTGTTCCAGTATCGGTAATTTTAATGATTGGGTTCATTGTTTAACGTAAATGTGCACTTATCAGTAAAACAAATATTTCTTAAAAATTCCCTGTCCATGTTTGCCCTTTCTATCATGTCAAAACAAAATTCCTGCCGTCGTATTTCAGCCCCATCCCTTAGCTCTTGATATCTTTCATATTTGTATGAAATGTATTTATGCCTTTTCAAAATCCGGAGCACTGTTGATTGATATTTTCCTATGATATCCTGAAGTTTCCTCGTACTCACCTTCCCTTCATTTTCTTCCACGTGCAATAAGTCTCTATCATCTCTTAGATTTTCTTCTTTTGATACTCCCTAGCTTCACATCTGCAGTTATTTATCACTGTGCCTTTGGTCTCAAATTTTTTGATAGTCCTATCGACTTTTGATTTTCCGGGTATTGGTCTATTCGGATACTGAGCAGCGAACATGTCTGACACCTATTTTCTTGATAGTACCATTTAATCATCAACACTTTTTCTTCAGTAGTATAACTTATGGTTAATTTTTCGCTCTACAATTTTTTGATAACAATAAAGCACTAAATTTCCTTATGACAACGTTATGTCACGCTAACTGGTATTTTTATTGTTGTTCATAAATATGATGCGATAATAATGTAACAATTTTAAAAATATATTAGCATCTAAATAGCAAACGGCTTAACCGAAAAATCTAAAGTTTTTACCATGGACGTAGATTTGCATGCTCTTCAATAAACTTCAATAGAATTTTTCTCTAAAATAATTAGGGGAGCCAATAATTGACCCCATTAAAAATACATGGGATTTCCTATGTCCCGCCCGGCGATGCATCACCCGGTATATATGCTAAACTAAAATTTTGCAGGTTATTTTCGTAATCTAGGTTCCAGGATTGCCAGTTATTTAATATTAGGTGTTTCTGTTATCACGATAGCTTTAAAATTTGTGTAATGTTTACCTCTGTGATATCCCCATGTGCATGATGTGTGTTTCGTTTTTTGTGCTTCCCAGGTCCGGTTCGTGTCCCAGTCAGCTGTTGCAGATCCAGCCTGCCGAACACCACCGCTTGTTTAGCTCGGCTTCGCACAGAATTAAACACAAAGAACGTCCCAGCATTCTTAATCACAGTTCCAGGTGTGTGTTTATGACTGTTAGGTGTTTCGAAGGTGGATGTCAAAACACCGTTGAGAATTCCTAAGACTGCGGTTTACTATTTTTTTTATCATTGTTTAGGGGTTTGTTTACTTACCTCATCAAGTGCCAAAGAGAACGTATTCGCTCTGTGCGTGATTGCATGGTCACACTATGGACGGTGTCCGTTATTTACAAATCGATTTTTTTTAGCATTACAAAAATCTTGCAATTTGAACTTTTAGTTTACAGCATAAATGTAAATAAATTATCCGAGAGAGAGATAGCTGCTGGGCCTTCCTTGTCTGTCTTCAAGGAAGGGTAAACGCAGATGGCGCGTGAGTCGACTTTATCGTTTGCCCGCCAAATTCAAATTATATAGCTGTGCTATTTTTGCCCTTTAATGTTAGGTAAAACTTTGCTTTTGCTCTCCCTCATTAATATAAAAATATTGGGGTTTAGTTCAATAATTACACACAATCTATATTAAAAAATGTCATTTATCTGGTTTTAATAAAGACTTTTTTCCTTACAGATAACCATGTCAATATTACCTTAAATTCATCTGTTGAAAAGCACAAACCTAATATATACACTGTGATCACTAATAAAAGCCAATATTCAAAGTCCAATTAACGATAAACCACTTAAACACAATAAAATCACAGAAAAATTGTTTACATTCTGTCCAAACAAATCGGCCATTGAAAAATATCAAACACAAATATCGAATCATTTCGGCGTGACTGCCTCGCGGCAACGCTGTCAAGTTAAAATATCTCGATTCGCGGCACATTCTTTCACTAGACGCGAGCTCAAAAAAGGACACTTTCAAAGTTTACATGCAGAAATTGTAAACAGCTTGACAACCAGGGCAAAGCGATGCTTGCTCCATCTACAATAGCCTGCCATGATGAAAGACAAAGACATATTTATTGAACTTGCGTTAAACCAGAAAGAGATAAATACAATGGACAAATTGTTAGGACCAGTTACTCGTCTCATTGTTGCTATAAAATTAGCAATTAGCATCTCTTAACTTGATAATAAAAACACCGTCCTTTGTTGCCATAGTTATTAACTGCGTGTGCTAGTGTCCACTTCGGCTTTCCCTACCTTGACTTCGCACGGAGCGGATAACACGGATAGGCATAGAGAATCTTATTATATGATTTAAAACATATGTTGTTTTTAAAGGCGTTATTTCCTCTTAATACGGTTCAAAACATTTGAATACCTATCTCTATCTAACCCTCATATTAATATTGTCATTTCAAATGCGGTTTGAGCCACTCCGATGAATACGGTTAACACGAAAAAATTACTTAAATCGTGACTTAATTCAAATTTTAATTTGCTGTTAAAACAAGCGAAAGCAATATCTGATATAACTTATCATAAGCATCGCTGCTTTTTCTCGTCATAAAAATTATTTTTATAATTGAAGGGTATGCTAGAGACAACGTTCTAACCGACAGTCTAGTCTAAAGTAGGATTTCCATAAAAATTGTTCTTTATATCCATACGCATAGATCCCCACTGTTTTACGCAAATCTCTCACAATTTTGTCTTTGTGGAGATGTCAAAGCGATTACATACATCTTTATATCCGCGTAACAACGTTCTATGTGCCCTGGCAAAAAACTCTTCTATGTTTCATTAGAGTGGGTCAAAGGGAGGGCTATGGGAGGCTTAGCCCCCCGACAGAGGGCGATTAGCCCCACCCAGAAGGCAATTAGCCCCTTACAAAATGAATACTCTCAAATCATGTTAGTTTTTATAAAAACCTACAAGTTGTTTATATGCATATTGTCCTCTCTCTAACCACGTCACAATAAAAGACCTTTGACCTATTAAACGTGGAACAAGGTAGTAAGAGACTTGTTTTCCTTTTAAAACTAAGTCCCTAAAACGTTGTTTTAGGGATTTTTTTCTTACCTTCAAAACTTCTTATTAGAGGTTAATAATAAGATGTTGTTTATTCTAAATACATTAAAATACCCATAAGTAAGCACGCCAAGTGTTGTAGTTTTTTTTTATTGAAAGAAAAATATAAAAAGCATTTTTTTCCTCAAAGCTAAATTTTTGCAGGTTAGAACGTTGTTTTTGGCGTTCCCTTCAATTTTCATTCATGTTTTAGCAAATTTTCATTTTCTTTCATTTGTTATATGGTTTTCGCCTTTATCTGCATAATCATATAGCCATAACGTGGTAACTGATAGAAAAAACCTTTTTGCTGTTTTAAAAACCCGCTTGTAAAAAGTGTTTTGGGCGTTCTTTCTGGTACTCGATGATGTAAGTAATAAAAAGGCCACTTTTTACACTATAACCTCATCCTTGAACGTAATTATCAAGTTATCGCAATAAGTAACTGTGTAATAAGACTAAATAATACCAGTCTGGAAACGAAACCGCCGATCATAGTAAATACGTGTGTTTAATCCCTTTTACCGATCTGATACGTACTCTCCTACAATTCCTCTCTCAACAAACGCGCAGATTCGACCCGAACGAGATCAGCGGTTGCTGGCTCAGCCCGTTCTCCTTTCTTCGGACGGCGACGCGGCTCTGGTACCCACCCCACCTCGAATATTGCCTATCCTTTAACATACTATGTTATTTCTTATCGTCAGCGGTTTTGTTTCCAGACATGTATAGAACTTTATTGTCAAAATTAAGAAAAATAAACATGTATGAAGTATCTACACTGATGGTGCAAAAAATAAGTTGTAAGGAAGAGCTTATCGTTCTTAGGAATTCTCGGTATCTCTCCGAAGTAGAAAGCACGATCCATTGTAGTTGTGTAGATCTAGTTAGAATTATGTGTATACCCGTGACTCCTCACAACCATACATGCTCCGACTTCTTTATACAAAGCAGCTAAAACAGATTTTCATGACAATTATTTTTTTCCTGAAAAGATTTTACTAAACTAAAACTTTTTATTGTAAAAGATTTATTTTAATTAGTTATTTATTATACAAGGGAAAAATGTTCTAAACGGAGGGAGACAATAAAACCTCGAGCTAATTTTTTTTCCCGTGTATAATACATTATTTTTCCCTGATGGGAAAAAACGACACCTTATTATTAAAAAAACATATAAAAAGCTGGTCGACTAGTATACTTGAAACACAATTAGACCTTGCATTACTATGGAAACCCTTAAGGAAATTATTTAGTATTTGTCAATGTAATTTTGCAATTTGACGTATTGAAATTAAAAAGTTAAAACCAAAAGCTATCGTTAAGTTGTATTTGTTTTTATATTTACAAAAAAATACTGAAAGAACTTTATTTTCTTTTTTGACTTGCTTTGACTTAAAATATTTTAAGATTTTGAGGTTAAGTTATGTCAAAATGTGATGCTTTTTTAAGAGCAAAAATAAATGAGATCGGAGTACGAGCGATCTTAATTAGATTTGTGACGTCATAGATTCTTTTTTGAGCTATCTAAGAGCACGTCAACCAGATACGCTATTAGTTAATCAACTGTGCTGACAAGTGTAAAAACTGGAACTAGGACCGAACTAACCAGAACAAAAAACCCAATTATTTTTTGATCAACCAAGGTGTTAAAATAGACTTTTCTTAGAACCATTTTTTAATCTGCTTTGTATAGGTAACCTGATTTTTTTTATGGCTTTATACCTAAACCATGGATTTTTGCTTTTTATTATTTTTAGCGAATATTTGGTACTTTTTAGCTTAACAATACTTGGAGAAAAATAAATTGCAGCTGTTGCTTGGTTCTTGGCTTTTTTTTATTATTATGCTTTTCATTATTTTCTTAGTTTCTTCTTTGTGGTTCTGGTGTATTTTTTTAGAAAGTGACAATTGGTGTTAATTCTATGTAGTTTATAAGGTATCAAAGTCAGCCTGTTTACTTCTTAGGTCTACGGAAACTCCACAAGGTGGCAGTACCGGTTCGAGTCCTGACGTGCACCGACATCGAAAGTCAAATTCACTTGATGCGACACACAAATCATCGAAAACGGGCACTCAAACTGTTCGGGAGAGATTTAGATGTATCACTCCTTATCCACCAAATAGTGAATATGAACTAGAACTTCAGGTAAGTGGTGGCCGAGAAAAAAATTTCCCGGAATAATTTAAGCACGTGTGGTATTCGGTAAGAAAATTTCACACCAAGTTTGTGTTAAATAATATTCTTTTAAATTAATATTTGTAACTTTGACACGAGCTTTAAAATTTTACTATAAAATAAATATTTTCCATTTTACCAATTGTAGTTGCAAATATATGTAATTTTAGAGCTTATCATTGTTTATTCTTTTATATTATATATACCTTATATTACTACAGTTGGTAAAAATAGTTTATTTTAATTTTTTTAGACCCATACCTTGCTTTCGTTTGCTCTTCACTTATGTCTAGTACTTCAGTCTTATGATATTATTTTACTAACTGTAGTTGTATAAAATTGTCATTTAGGGTCTTAAAACCTTACATTATTTTATATTATGTTATGTCTGAAATACTACAACTGGTACAAAAATAACATTTTCTTTAATTATGTATGTGAATGACAGACATGACGTTAAAACAAATTCAATGATTATGTCAAAAAATTTCCACTATAATTCGCTCCAGGGTACCCCAGGCAGGAGAAAAAAATTTCCGATAAATACTTGTGTTGTCATGGTAATGGAAGTTCATTTCATTACTTCTCCAGGGACTATAAGAGTATGTAGCTTTAATAAATATTGTTTTCACAGGTAAATGATATAACTGCAGTTCACAAGAAACGAGAGAGACACGGTGGCATGTGGGACCTTAACAAAACGGTAAAACTGCCTTTTCCCAGCAGTTTTGTAGAAAGTTTTTTGAGATTTAAGATTTGTCAAGGGGACTTGTTGTTGGAAAATGCTTAACGTCATATATATGACCTTAATAACAAATGAAAATATCTTTGTCTATGACACAGTTTTGAAATAAACATGGCGTCAGTTGATTCGATACGAAGAAAATATAAAATACACCATTCTCATAGTTGCTGTCTGATAGTTATCTGTTTGCTAAGATTTATCTCTCTGATTGTTAGCAAAGAAATAAAAATAAAACATTTATTTTTAAGCTGGCATTTACTACATATTGACTTTATATAAAATTCTACAACTGACTTCCACTAAACAGAAAAATTAACATATTGAGCTCAAATAACTAATGGTGTGTTCCGGTTTACTGCTCTCGGTTGGTCTAAGATCGCTCTCGATAAGATTTACGTATTTGGTTAACGATCTGACTAGCTCCCGCTTGGAGGTTCGTTTTTGGTTTAAAAATTTTTCCCGGAAGATCCTCTTAGCTGATCCAAAGAGTTTTGTTGGGGAGAGAAATTATAACCTTAAATTTTTGTTAGAAAACGAAAGCGTTTTGTGTATCTGGAATCAGTCCTTGCCGTTGAAATATTTAAAAGCATGCAGCAAGATCGGAGTAGGAGCGATCTTACTTAGGTTTGTGACGTCATAGGTCCTTTTTGAACGATCTGAGAGCACGTAAACCGAAAACCCTATAAAGTTTTTCTTTCAAAACAGAAAAGTGAACGTCACATGATCTGACAGTCGTAATCCTTGACAGAAATGAACTGACAAATTATCAGAGGGTTTATCTAACGTGATAAATGCTAACAAGGCATGGTAAATACAGATTTTTTAACGGGCTGTTAAATATTTATCAGAATTAAATGTATTATCTAAAAATTATTCGAAGGAATAGGCAAAAAAAAATGACAAAATGGCTGTTTCTCAAGCACAAAAATCGATTTTGGGCCCCAAATTTAGTCCTAAAATTATTTATTGAAAAACAAATATTTATCGAAGAAGCAAAACCTTTGATTGAGAGAGTGAGAAAGAGCAATTAATTTGAAATTTTCAGAGAATATACTTGAATACGAAGGATATCTCTTTTACCTTGAGCGGCGCAGGCTGTGACCTTCGAGGGCTACTAAACCGAAATTCTAAACCGAAATTGCCAGTGCAGTAGTGAAAGGCGAAGCAACGACTCGGTAACGGTCAATGTATTTTATATAGTTTATTGCGATACGTTTTATTTTTCTGGACTATAATATTCTGTTTAGTGATTTTTCTGTGAATTGTGTAATTAATTACCTATCATGGAAGAAGAAAAGAAAAAAGTAGGCCTTGTTTGCAGTTTTAAAAATTGTAAAAACAAATCCTACGATGATGAGTGCGAACAAATTTTACAGATTTCCTCAAGACGTTGAAAATGTTAAAAATAGAAAAATTGTCATATGGAAAAATAAATAGACACTTGTGTAAATTATACAATACATATTTTAAAAAACTGAAGCGTATCCAGAGTAAATATTATGATAGAAATGTCAATTGCCCAACGATTTTATTATTTGTCTGATCAATACCCCAGATTGATGAGAAGATTGGTGCGATCTGGTAGCTAGGACTTACCGAATTATTTTTTAGCTTTTAGTACAATAAAACCGTTTAACATAAAAAGTTTTTTTACATAATTTATTTTCAAGTTTTTAGTTTTGTTGTTAGTTGATACTTCTCATTCTATTGAGTTCGCCTTACTATAACTAACCAGAACTAACCAACGATTCTATATTGAAGTAGTTGTGGAAAATATGTAATTCGCCATTTTGCAGCAGCGTCCATCTTGAATTTTATTTTTTTATAGTGAGCTCTATTCTACCAACCAAGCCCTTTCATTTGATACCCATATTGAGGTAGTTGTGAGAAAAATATGTAATCCGCCATTTTGTGGCGGCGGCCATTTGGATTTTAATTTTTTTATAGTGGGTTCTATTCTACCAATCAAGCCCTTCCATTTGATACCCATATTGAGGTATTTGTGAAAAAAAATGTAATCCGCCATTTTGTGGCGGCGGCCATCTTGATTTTTTTTTATAGTGAGCTCTATTCTACCAACCAAACCCTTTCATTTGATACCCATATTGAGGTAGTTGTGAGAAAAATATGTAATCCGCCGTTTTGTGGCGGCGGCCATTTGGATTTTAATTTTTTTATAGTGGGTTCTATTCTACCAATCAAGCCCTTCCATTTGATACCCATATTGAGGTATTTGTGAAAAAAAATATATAATCCGCCATTTTGTGGCGGCGGCCATCTTGGATTTTATTTTTTCATAGTGGGTTCTATTCTACCAATAAAGCCCTTTAATTTGATACCCATATTGAGGTTGTAGTAAAGTAATATGTAATCCGCCATTTTGTATCGACGGCCATGTTGGATTTACAATCATAAAGAATATGTTATATTGTATTGTCATCAAGACTAAGGAAGTGTACCAAATTTCAGATCGATCGGTCGTCAGGAAGGGGGTCAAATTTCAATTACTAGATTTGACCCAAAAATAATTCCAAATAAATAACAAACAGGTCAAGTAAAACCGTTTAAAAATAGTTTTTACATCCTTGTGAACAATTTCCAATTAGTTATTTAATTAAATGGTTTGTTACAGTTAGACTATTCCATACCCTCAAATGGATAAATAGAAACTTCAAAAATATGAAAAATAAAAAATTGTCATATGCGAAAATAAATAGACACATTTCATAATAATTATTAATATATCTCAGTACGACATATTATTAAAGCATCTGTTTTATTTGATTGCATAGATGTTATAAAATGCATTATAATAATATTAAAATATATTTTTAAGAGATAGGCGCCTAAACATGTTAATTTCTTAGGTACGCTCATGAAACGCCTGCAAAATATGCAGTTCGAGGTCATGAGACGCGCTAGGAGACATCAAAGAAGCCGCCTTCGAGATATCCTTCCTTAAATCCTGTCACCCACGGCACTTGGTACTTCAACATCAAGCCTTCGTGGTTTGTCCGTAAGATAAAAATAAGTATAGTAACGAATTAATTGACGCTCGTTTTTAATAATGTAAGGGACCCAATTTGGCGGCCTTAATAATTTCACAAGTTTTTTATTGATTGGTGCAAGAGATTTCTTTAAGCTAATAGTGTATATGTTTTCTGTGACAAGTCCCTCATAATATTAGTTTAATTGTATATAAAAGTCGACTATCCGTACTAATATCGGCAGGATTTAGCTCATTTAATTTAATTTTTTAGGATGTATTTTATTTAATTTTTTTATGATATCGTTATTTGAAAACATGACCTACATTATAAAAAAAAATGTTAAACCCCTCATCATTGTATTTTTTATGTTGCTGATAAAATGAATTACAAATATCTATTTTTTTACCTATCATTACGATAAATGTCATTTACACTTTGTTACAGTGCTAAATAATGTGCCATGATGACTTATATTCTATATATATATTCTTACCGCCATATGTGAAAGCGGCGCTTTAACTCAGCCTGTCAATGTCAATTGTTTTGGATGTCAGACTGGGCAATCGCGTCACTTTTTTTTGTCAGACAAGTTTTACACAATGGACTCTTTGTTTGACCTCCGGACAGTGCGGACGTGCGTAGAGGACTACAAAGTTCTTCCCGGGGTGGCAGTTAGAGGTGCCGTACGGACGTTTTTACCTTCGGGGATAAAGGAAAGATTCACGCTAAATTGACGGCATCTTTCTTCTGGATCTAAGCTGTGAGCGAAAATTCCTATAAGCTGATGGTATCCTGTTTGGTGGTGAACACAAGGTATTTCTCAATGGGCGTGCCATGGGAACTGTCAGTAGTGAAAGTGAGGGTTATACGTAACACCAGTAGCAGGTCTTGGTTTGACAGCCGACAATTTATGCATTGCATTGATCGTAGAATTATTTTTGTTTTCTTTTTGGAGTTTCTGGGAGCTACGAGCTCGATTATCCAGATTTTCCGCCGACGAAGCCCTGGAAAGCATAGTCCGGAAGGGGGAGAGTGGTGGATTGGACCTGAAGGGACCAAAACCAAGAAAAAAATAGAATAGAATAGAAGTTTTCCATGCAATTTTAAAACATTGTGCCAAAATCGTAAGTGTTACAGTTACGAAACCGTGCGCAAATTTCGTAACTGTAACTCTTACGATTTTCGGCAGAATGTTTAAAAATTGCATGTAAAACATTGTGGTAAATTTGTCCGACAAAAAAGGGACATGTTTGCCCAGCCCGACAATCGAAACATTTGATATTGACAGGCTGGGTTAAAGCGCCGCTTTCATATACGGCAGTATGAATATCCGCAGTAGACTCGTAAAAGGTTTAAAAAGTGTTATTATCATGAAGTCAATTTTATTACTGGCCCAGGGACTAAAACAGATCTCCGCACTTTATTAAAACTAAGTAAGTCTAGTTACTTCTTTATTAAATTGTGTTATTACTTTGATTACCATCTTCTGTTTTTCCAAATTCTTCTTAATCTTATTTAATTGATGTTTTTATACATCTTTTGTTCTTTAGCAGCAAAAATTATTGAAGCTGTATTGTTGCCTTTTATATACAGCTGTTGATGTGGAGTATGTAAAAAAGTTACATAAACAGTTTAAGAAATAATTTAATTCTCTTAAGGACGTTCCAGGCTGAAACACTTTCCTTAAGCGGCCCACAGACGATTAATATTATTGCGCAAAATTTCATTTTGTACAATAATTTTTTTCAGATGAGACTATCCTTATAGTATCACACAGTTTTAAAACAAATAATCAGAACCTCAGGACATAAACCCAGCAACCCTTATATTACCAAATTCCTCGTGAAAATCTCTATCCATTGATTTAAAAACATACGGGGTATTCCATTTAAAAAATACGTCACTCGTAATGTAATTCTTTTGTTTTTGTTTCATTAGATTATTAAATTCTACGGAAAAAAATATGGCTATATTTCATTCAAGTACAGAAAAGTTTAAAATAAGGCCCTGTTTAGTTTAAAATAAATTACCCTGTACAAAAAATAGGAATATTATTATTTTTAATATTATTTACTAATTTATACATATTAAAATATTTTGGAAATGTTATCCACAATTTTGACACTCTGTTTGACTTTTATTATAAAATATATTCATTTTTTTTAATGGAGAATCACATTACAAAGTTTGTCAGTTTTCTGGACATCCTGTATAAATATCAGATAAACTTGATGTATAACTGAGTAAAGGGGTTTTTAAAGGTAGGTTAACCCTAAAGGATACGTATGTGTTCATTAAATAAATTGTACTAGCATAGAATCATTACAAAATAATCATAACTAGTTTTAAGGACTATTTATATCGACATTAAACGTAAAAATCATTATTTATAAGGTGTAAATTTGTTTAGGAAATTGTATAAAATATGAAATACGGTGGAAAATAAAAGTATTCATGTGAAGAGTTGGTATACAGTGTGTCCAAGATAAGGATCTTAAGCATGGGAGTCTCAGTACCTATTGGAGATACAGATTAGATTAAATTAGGTAAAAAGTTGTGTTTTTAAAGCTTATTTACATGCCGTTTAAAAACTTGACAAATTTTCATGGCCTGCTGAGGTATGTGGCAAAACTAAATTTGACTATATCAATTTTATTTTTTCTGACTTTATTTGAAGAGATATAAAAAATTAATAACCCTTTTTCATTGGCACTTTGTAGCTACTACATGATGGTGTTTTTAGATTTTATACCCGACGTTTCGTTTTCAAGAAACCATACTCAACTTTATTTTTTATATGGCTCAAAAAAGTACCCCCAGTATCTGATCCCATTTTTTATTACAAATTCAAAGATGTATCACATGTCATATTTTAATTTTTAGTTAAAAGAAAATTTGCATTTTTTTTTTAAGTTATTTTTAAGTAGGCCTTGCAAACAAATGCTTGGACTTTAATACCTGTTACCGTATGTGTAACATAATTTAATATTATTATAAAATAGTATTTGTCCTTATTACCCTGCTTGTCGAGTTGTTCTTTTTATTGTTCTTATTGTTACTGTTGTCTCTATTATTGTTTATTGGTGAATAGCTAATATCTTATTGTATTATTACGGTCGAATATGCAGGATGGCCATTATAGCATTGAAGATAAGTTTGACATGCTAACATGCTACATTTTGTGCTGCAAAAATAAATCAAGGTATTATTTCTGCAGTTAATGAATTATGGTAAATACATGGACCTGGTATTTTAGTTCCTAAAATTCCACACAACATATTAAACCCAAAACGTTCTTGATGTTTCGATATTTTCTTAGCACGCGGATTTTGTTGAGCTTAGTAATGCGTATTGCGTATAAAGACAACAGTAACAGTAAGAACAATTGCTCTAAAAACAACAACTTGACAAGCAGGGTAATACCGACAAATACTATTTTATAATGATATTAAATTATGTTACAGATACGGTAACATGTATTAACATCCAAGCATTTGTTTGCAACGCCTACTTAAAAATAACTTTAAAAAATAGAAAAATGCAATTTTTCTTTTAACTAAAAATTAAAATATGACATGTGATACATCGTTGAATTTGTAATAAAACATGGGATCAGATACAGGTGGTACTTTTTCTTCGAGCCATATATAAAAATAAAGTTGAGTATGGTTTCTTGAAAACGAAACGTCGGGTATAAAATCTAAAAATACCATCATGTAGTAGCTAAAAAGTGCCAATGAAAAAGCGTTATTAGTTTTTTTATATCTCTTCAAATAAAGTCAGAAAAAATAAAATCGATATAGTCAAATTTTCGTTTTTGCCAAATATCTCAGCAGGCCATGAAAATTTTTCAAGTTTTTAAACGGCATGTAAATAAGCTTTAAAAAACACAACTTTTCCTAATTTAATCTAAGCTGTATCTCTAATAGGTACTGAGATTCCCATGCTTAGGATCCTTATCTTGGACACACTGTATACTCTTGATTATTGGATTTCATACAGTTCTTCTGTAGAATTTTATTTGTTTTTTGAGCCCTCAATGAACACTTAAATCGATCGTATGTTTTTATTGAATTTACTCTAAGTAGATCAATTGATATATTTGTAGATAATTGAAACTGATCTGTACAGATCGGTCTGAGAATTTTTGAGGGCCTAGGTTAGTTTTTCGGCTGTACTCTATATTAATTATTTATCAAGACGATTTTTTAGTTTAAATATTTCTAATTTATTAACATATGGTTACTTAAAATGTGTTTTTTTTAATGATGCTCATGATGATGCATTTATTTCTTAAATATATGGTTCATTATATTGTGTAGTATTTGGCGTTTCTGAGATAGAAGTATCTTGTGTAGGGTCATCCAAAGCAAAAGCTCGTTTTTATTAATATTGGTTTTGCCAGGTTAATGCAAAACATGTATGGTTTACTATGAAGATTTGGAGTACTTACATTAAAAACAATTTATTGAAAATCAGATAATAAAGGTACAACAAGAAACTACCATTTTCCTGGCCATTTTAAATGGAAATCCACAATTTTTATATTATTTTTAGAATCTAGAATTTTAGACTAACCTTGTAAATACCATCATTAAGTTCTCTTTAATATTTTTCAAAAAAAAGTAAATTATTCATTTAAATAAATCGTATTTTTACAATTACAACAAGAAAGGGTAATTGTTTACTTATCGGACACCTGGCCGATTGTAATGATTTTTGGCATACGGGGTTTTTGGGGCGAATATGAAGAATTTTTTAGTCCGACACGTTTTGTTTTTGAGATATCCATTATCAAACTTAAAAAGCAGATTTACCTAATTTTATATAATATATATATATATATATATATATATATATATATATATATATATATATATATATATATATATATATATATATATATATAATACAAAATATTTTACTCCCTTTAAAGACAGTTAAACGAAAACATCCTGCTTTTTCTATGCTATCCACCACGACTATCTCCCCAGACCGGTTTCGCCTGCCTTACAGGAACTCATCAGTGAGGCTGTATTGAGTCGTGGAAAAGGGAGTAAAATACTTTGTATAATACACCAAGACAGTAGGGAATTTTTTCCTTGTGCTTTACAATATATATATATATATGTATATATATATATATATATATATATATATATATATATATATATATATATATATATATATATATATATATATTATTGAGTGATCAGCGTGACCCCAAAACACCCCGTATACTCGGTATAATCGGAGCTGCCGCAACTTTCTAGATAATTAACCAAAGTGGGTACAAAATTACCTGTAGATTTGATACTAGGTAGACTTAAAATCAGTAGTAAAAAACCCGGGTGGTCATCAGTTTTGTCTCACTTAGATTAGATTAGGAGGTGGATTGCATATCCTCTAACACTGCAACCTGCTCAGGTTTATTGTGTGTCCTCCGTCCATAGGTTAGAGCACGCTATCCAAGCCGGTCTGTTTAATCAGACTCCACAAGCTTGAAACTGGCCCCTTGGTATATCTTGCCGCTTTAGGTTTTTCTTCACCCAGCCTTGCAAACCGCAGACGACAAAGGGCTTCGCAGTAGCACCATACGTGTTCTGCGGTTTCTTCCTCCTCCTGGCAGAACCTACATAGGTTTTCTTCTGCCAGGCCCATAGTTTCCATGTGTTTATTCAGTCTGCAATGACCTGTCAGTTGACCCACTATTATTCTTAATGCCTTCCGGTTATAATTCAGAAGGTCTTTTGTAAATTCTGGCGAGTAAGCCTTGATGAACACTTTCGCCTGACGCTGTCCTGGTGTTCTCCTCCACCAGTCTTGTGATTCCCTCATAATCCATGATCTAATGGATGACCTTACCTGGCATGATGGAATACCACAGTAGGGCTCAGGACCTACCATT
Source organism: Listronotus bonariensis (assembly GCA_014170235.1). Lineage (NCBI taxonomy): Eukaryota > Metazoa > Arthropoda > Insecta > Coleoptera > Curculionidae > Listronotus > Listronotus bonariensis. The sequence goes on along the minus strand of JACEGR010002538.1, from coordinate 17,542 downwards.
GTCCTACCAGCCCCCTCCTTTGCCAATTTATCGGCTTCTTCATTGCCTTCGTGGCCTTCGTGTCCTGGTACCCAGGCAATGGTTAGCTTGTTGGACGCACCCACCTCTTCCAGGGCAATTACGCAGTCCCGCACCAGCTTGGAGCTGATTTTGCATGAACTGAGTGCCCTGATGGCTGCCTGGCTGTCCGAATAGATTACTATGGTTTTATCCTCGTAGCTCCTTCTGATGATTTCCCTAGCGCATTGTTCTATGGCTACAATTTCGGCCTGGAACACAGTAGGGTATTGTCCGAGACCCAAGTTTATTTTCGTCCTTGGTTTGTCCCCATATATGCCTGCTCCAACTCCTTGGTCTGTTTTGGAGCCGTCTGTCTCACTTTAATTTATTCCCCTTTTTGTTGCTCGCACACTATTTAAACTACGCGTTTAGAAAGAAATAGTTGATTCCGTCTTTATTTGTATGAAGCTATGTATAAACGGTTGTTCAGGAAATCAGAATTGTACAGGGTCCAACGATTTTTTTCAATTCATATTACGCATTTTTAACACTCGTGACAAATTCGACATTTTGCTTTGACTGCTTAATTCCTTTATCATTTTTGTACAGAAAGGTATACCTTAGTTAAATCGATATCTTGGACCGTTTTTCATAAAATCGCATTTTAAATCCAGACATACCAGCATTTGGTATGTAAGCATTTGGTATGTAATGGATGGTATTTATTTGGGTACACGCCAAAGTTAAATTAAAAGTACTAAAAAGCCAAAAAAAATTAAACAAGTTAAAAGATAATAAAAAATCGACGTTTCGGTGGCAAGTCTGCCACCGTTGTCAAGATAAGTTGAATAAAAATAAAAATTTACTATTATTAAAGTTTTAAAATTTAAAATTTTTATATTTTTTTAGGATAGTCTGAAACCTTTGACATTTAATGTCAAAGGTTTCAGATTTTTTGTTTTTTTAGTACTTTTAATTTAACTTTGGCGTGTACCCAAATAAATACCATCCATTAAATGAATCCGCCGAACTACAGAATATATTATCTTCATTTGGTATGTAATAAAAAATTATTTTTTGATAAAATTATTAAAATGTGGTAAAATTATTAAAAACGGTGTTTTTGTGCTCCCTAAACTTCATAATACATTTAGAAACTGTTTTTAAGAATTTTACCATGTTTTAAAAATTTCCTAAAAAAGATAATTTTTGTATTATCTAAAAAATGCTGGTTTGTCTGGACTTAAAATGCAACTTTATGAAAAACGGTCAAAGATATTGATTTAAATAGTATACCTTTTTGGTACAAAAATTATTAAGGAACTAAGCTGTTAAGGCAAAATGTTGAATTTATCACCAGTGTTAAAAATGCATACAAGAAATGAAAAAAGTCGCACCCTGTACAATGGAAAGAAGCATTACTTTGAGGTTATTTAGTAGCTCAAATATCATTTGTAGTGTGGCAACAGTTCAAAAGTTATAATTCAAATACATATTTTTTTTATACCAACTTTGAAGGTCAATATCTTCCCAACGAAGCGCGATAATACTTTTTTTTATATGAAGTACTAACATTATTTTGGCTCACTCTATCTATCTATTTATCAGTTCTGACCTTACCCTTTCGGAGACCCTGTATAACCTATCGAACAAATTGCAAAGTCGGTGGACCATTTTAGAGTGTTTGGACTGTTTGTACATCTAGATAGAGTACCAATATAATGCACCTTATATTTAAGTGCTATCAATTTATACTTGATAGCTCGATTTGCCAGATATACAGGGTGTCTCTAAAGGTACAAGATGCTACCACAAATTCCTTGGGCCAAAATACAATGATCCAATACAATTTACCTTAGTGGAAAGGTTGCTGGTTCGGAAGATACAGGGTGTCAAATTTTCCATATATTTTTTTACTTGGACACCCTGTATCTCGCAAACAATCTACTTTTCAACTAAGATAAATTACCTTAGATCATTGTATTTTCTCCTAAGGAGTCTATGGTAGCATTTTGTACTGACTTTTATATTTAGGTATATGTTTTTGGAAAATGTTTTAGTTCATTGTACAAAATTTAATTCAAAGCTGTAAACACAGTTGTTAGATCACACAGTTACAATACTAATAGTATTTATAAATCTAAGATACACTCAATATACAGGGTGATTCAAAAATCGATCACGAAACCCTAAGGGGGTGATTCTACTTGACAAAATAAGGGTAGACCTTCATATAAATTTTTTCAAAATGTCATTCGTTTTCGAGTTACAAGCCGTTAAAGTTCAATTTTTATTTTGGTTTTTTCGTCATGTTGCATTAATTTTTAACCAATCCAGTTGATATTTGGCACACAAATCGAGCTTTGCAGATTCTAAAATTTTAAGACAAAAGTACTTTTTTAAAATACCGCCACTTTACCAAAAACTTAAAATTTATTTACATTATAACTTTTATTTTGACAGATATCGCAAAGCTGGGGGCGCCATTTTATAGACAATCAAAAACTTAAAAAATAAGGTACTCCTTATTAAAGTCGATAAACCTCACAGTTTAGACACCAATAGACATCAAAATTTTCATCAATTTCAATCAAATTACCTACATACATACAGGGTGTCGAGTAACTCAACCGACAAACTTAACCAAACGATTCTACAACAAAAAAATAAGAAAAAACTTCATATAAACATATGTTCTAAACGTCATAGTTGTTGAACTACGGGGTGTTAAAAATTTAAAAAGTTTTTTTAAATATTTAACACACCGTAGTTCAAAAATTAAGACGTTTAGGACATATGTTTATATGATTTTTTTCTTATTTTCTGTTGTAGAATCGCCGCGTAAAGTTTGTCGGTTGAGTTACTGGACACCCTGTATGTATATAGGTAATTTGATTGAAATTGATGAAAACTTTGATGTCTATTGGTGCCTAAACGGTGAGGTTTATCGACTTTAATAAGGAGTACCTTATTTTTAAGTTTTTGATTGTCTATAAAATGGCGCCCCCAGCTTAGCGATATCTGTCAAAATAAAAAGTTATGATTTAAATAAATTTTAAGTTTTAGGTAAAGTGCCCTCTGGCGGTATTTAAAAAGTACTTTTGTTTTAAAATTTTAGAATCTGCACGGCTCGATTTATGTGCCAAATATCAACTGGATTGGTTCAAGAAATAAATGCAATATGGTGAAAAACCAAAATAAAAATTGAACTTTGACGGCTTGTAACTCGAAAACGAATGACATTTTGAAAAAAATATATGCAGCTCTACCCTTATTTTGTCAAGTAGAATCACCCCTTAAGCTTCGTGATTGTGTAGCATTTTAAAAATTACGTCATAATTTTATGCTACTCATATACACCGGTTAAAAATCGATAACCTAATTTCATCGAGGCACTTCCACGAACGTACCCTTCTTCTTAACTACTCGGATTCACCAATACGACCACCCTGCTATGTTGCCACGTTTCGTCAGAAGTTTCTTTCCCTAGATGTTTTTCAAAGTGAAGTATTTTCGGGGATTTTTAGGAAGATTGTTACTTCGTTGACAACACTGTTTAAGTTTTCAGTGCCCATCATCCATCAGCTGATTTTTCCTACGTTTTGACAGAGCCCTTTTTGAAAAAGTCTTTAAATGGCCGTAATGGTTTTGTCGTGGTCTCCCTTTTTGTGAATAAATTATCAATTATTGTATGCCCATGTAGTGGTTTTGTGCTTAAAACAACAATAATTGTGCTTTGTTACCTATAGTAGGTTTAAGTTTTGGGAGATCGTCGATTTGTTTGATTTTTAAAGGTTTTCTTCGGATCCATGTGGAAGTCATACGTAAGTAAAACGTTTTCCTAAAATAATCCTAGTCATCTTCTAATATTAAGGTTTCTTTACAGTGTTTTTCACCCTTTCCGATCGTGTGACACCTTTCTAGTCAATATCTTTTCTATGGGCGAATTTTCTACATTTTGGGGTAAGTTAACAAATATTTATGTTTTATCAAAATGCTAATTTATAAATTTTGTCCCCAGGGTTTTTTTGGTTTTTTACTGTTTTTCCTATCTTCCCTCTTATTGATTTTGGCGAGATGCTTGGTTTGGTTATGTTAAGTTACCACCCGTGATCCTGAAGTTCGTATGTACGAGTGGGGATTCTTCCGTGCCAACCACCGAGCCTGTTTGACAGGACATCTCAACCCTGCAAGACATCAGGTGACTGTACATTAAGGCCTGAATAGTTTTAATATTAGTAAATAGGGATATTTGCACCTTTTGGTATCAGTCAATAATAGGCTGACAATTAATTTTTCTTAAAATAAACTAGTATTTAGGTACCTTTTTTTGTGTTTATTTGAATGAATGTAACCTAGTACTACCACCATATATTCTATAGCAATTTTCTTGGTTTTATATGCTATACTAAATCTTTTAAACTAAATCAAGTGGCGCTCAAAATGATAAGTACAGCCTAACCTACGACCCAAAATGCTCTCTGATGAACAGCTGCCGTTCGCTATGGTTCCTTTCAATAAAACTTGATTTTTCCTATGAATTAACAACATCCAAATTATTTATAGATAAAGGACACCACATAAAAATAGCGCCTGGCACGCGGGGCTTGTTTGTGCTTATCCACTATTTTTTTCTTTTTCATTTTGGTTACTTCACTCGGGTAAACACATTTATTGATTTATTATTGTCAGTGCTTGGTGACATCATATATGTTATTTTTTTATGAGTATTATTTAGGTCCATTTTAGTATACCTTGTTTATCTTTGTCTTTTGAACCCAGATTTCGGATTTTATCTTATATGCTTATCGATTATAAACAGCTGTTTTGCTTTTTGGTAATAACCGATATTAAAATACTATACGAATGAGTAAATGTTCTTATAGTGCCATTTATTTTTCAATAGCTATCCTTTTTTAAAAATCAGCCTTTTTATTAAAAATAATTTTAACTTTTATAAATAAAACATAACCTATGCTAGGCTCGATGTGGTGTATATTTATTTATAACCATAAACAATAGTACTAAAGATAACTTGTCTATTGAATTAGTAAACAAGAAAAACTGAAGTTTTTAAATTTTTATTTGTATTGTATATTGACACTGTTGTCAGATTTAATAGATATTATTAAATTTTTGGAATTTCTTTTAAAATACCTTTTTTAAAATTAGTTTTATACTGATTAAAATTAAAAATAATATTAAATGACCTTGTATTAATTTGTTTTTGCAAATAATAAACATATTTTAAATTCTTGTCATATTTAAATACAATTATTTTAAAATTTTAGTAGGCATTTATAGGTATATAAATATTTTTTATTCGATTACAATTTTAATTTCATTATGGAGTCTTTTAAATGTAATCACCTACTAGATTACGAACTAAATTATGAATTAAATATCAGAAATGTGTACACCACACGCAGTGTCAAAGAAAAGCGACAAATTTTAGGAAAACTTCTAAAGAAGGAAGCTAATAATCCAGGGAGTCATATAGATTTAGAGCAATATGAGAGCACATTTGAAGACGAACAAGATGCAATTAATACTTCAATTTTGTCAATAACTTCTAGTATTATTGACTTTGAAGGGTCTAGTACTGACTCGGCTTATTTAAGACTAAAATCTAGACTAGCTCATCTAACGGGTAGAATTCAAAATTTAAAAATTCCAGAAGTTAATCCAGAGGATGTTGCCAAATTTAAAAATGAGTCATATGCTACATGTCTTAAACTCGAATCAGACTTGGATGATAAATTGGTAGCTGACCCGAATGACTCAGTCAATAATATTTCTGTTTCTCAAACGGCTCCTATTGTTAATGTTAGTCCAATTGTTTCTTGTTCGGCCAATGCTGTGCCTATTTCTACCTGGGGTGTTAAGTTTAACGGGGACCCAAAGAAGGTTTTTTATTTTTTGGAAAGAATTTCAGATCTAGCCCAAGCTAGAAATGTAAGTGAGGTTGATTTATTTAATTCAGCAGTAGAATTATTTATTGGTGACGCGTTTATTTGGTTTAGAAGTATTAAGTTATCCGTGACTGACTGGCCTTCTTTGGTAACTCGCTTAAAAAAGATTTTCTGCCTCCATATGCTGATGATGAGATATGGGATCAAATAAGACAAAGGAAACAAAAGCGTAATGAGTCGATAACTATTTTTATTGCGCAAATTGAAAATTTATTTAATCGCTTATCGCAACCTCCTGCTGAGGTTACTAAAATTAAATATTTAAAGAAAAATATTTTGCCTGAATTTATAAACCATTTAGCATTACAGCAGATAGATACGGTTAGTGATTTAGCGTCTTTATGCAAAAAGGTTAGAAGAAGCCTCTTATTTGACTTCAAAAAAGTTCATAATGCTTTTGTTTTGAATGAGACCCATTCAAATTCTTTTGTGACTAGTCGACCTAATAATAATAATTTACCTAGATCTCTGCCTACAAATAATAGACAAAGATTTTTACCTAACCCCCAAAATGTAGATGTATCTAATCGAAATGTAGGTGTGTCTACTCAAAATGTAGAGGTGTCTACTCGAAATGTAGAAGTGTCTGCTCAAGATAAAAAGAAACAAGTTATTTGTTATAATTGTGGTTTGCCTAATCACAGATATACGGCTTGTACTGAAAAACGGAAAAGGTTTTGTTACCGTTGTGGCAAGTCTAATGTCACTGTTTCTTCTTGTCCTGAGTGTTCAAAAACTTGAGACATTAGTGTTTTCTGGTGGTCGAGACACTAAAGGTTGTCCAAACCAGACCACTACTACCTTACCTTCTAATAAATGCCTTAATAAATTTGATAAAAACGATTGGAACTCATGGTTATCTTTCTTATCTGATTTTTATAAAAATGTATCTCAAAATAAATTTGAAACTTTACCTTTATTTATTAATAAGCCACTAGATAATAGACCTTATATCTCTGTTAAAATTTTTGATAAAGATGCTGTGGCTCTTTTAGACTCAGGTGCCAACTCATCAATAGTTGGTGGTGATGGAATACAATTATTAAAATATCTTAATCTTAAAACAAAACCTATTAGTGATTGTACTATAACCACTGCTGATGGTTCACATAAAAAGGTGCTAGGAATAGTTGATTTGCCTGTATCTATTGGTGATAGTTTTGGTATTCTTAAGGCTTATGTGGTACCTTCAGTAACACATGATTTTATTTTTGGTATGGATTTTGCTAAACAATTTAACCTGATTATGAATTTTAAAAATAATAAATGGTTTGTTAGTAAAAATAATTCTGATATATCTACTTTAACTTTTAATAAACAAAATAAGTTTAATTTTTCAAAATTATACTCTCTCGATGACCTTTCAGCAGAAGATAGAGCCAAGGCTCAGTCTGTTATAGATTCATTCAATGAAATTGATAGTAAAGAAAAGTTAGGCCGAACAGATAAATTAAAGTTAACCATAGATACGGGTGATGCTACACCTTTTAGAAAGAAACCTTATCTAATGTCAAAACATGTTTGTTTCTGTTATAGTGTCATAGTGACATAGATAACTTGGTTGCTGGTGTATTGATTGTTTATTTTACAAAAAAAGGTGAATAGTTAGTTAATTTTTTTAGTCTTCCTGGAAGATGCTTCCAGCATCAAGCAAAGGCAACCAAGTGTTATTTAAATTAACCGAAAATTGATGCTACACACGTGATATTAACAAGATCGCACAAAATGGTAGCAATGGCGAGAAATTTCAGATCAGTCCATGAAAGAATGCCACGAGTAAAAGGTAAGTAGTACCCATACAGGGTATTTGGTAACGCATAGGCCATAGCCTAGCTTTGGAATTCTTAGGTTAAAAAAGGCCGATTTAAGATAACTTTTATTAGTGCAAAAGAAACCGAAAAAAACGGTTTTAAATTTACCACCAAAATTAATGTACTTTGTAGAGGGCTTTGTATTGTATCTTTCACTCTACGTAATTTTGAGATCAAAATTTTTATTTCTCCATTATTTTAAGACAACAAAGGTATATAATTCATTTTGCTAAATGCAATAATGGTTCCCGAGATAAACGCATTTTAAAATTTGGAATTGTAACGAAAGGGCCATACTCCGCAACCTTGGATTCCTGTGCTCCAGTATCTTGGTTATTAACAACTTTTGTACTAATATAGGTTAGAATAAATCGGCTTATTTTAAGTTTGGATATTCAAAGCTAAAGTATGGTTATCCATTACCAAACAACTGTATAATAGGGCTTAATATACAAATGTCATGATTTAAGCACCAGGCTGTTTTCTAAAAATAACAGAAATATTTAATAGGTGGTAGCAACTTTTTAAAAAAAACTAAAATTTTGTGCATACATAAAAATCTTGTGTAAACATGTAGGCATGTAGACTAAATTTGTAAAATTTCAAAATTATTTTTATCATATTTACAATTCTTTTTGGCACTATAATACAAATGACTGGCAATTCTTTTTAATTTAACTAAACACTGTCACTAAAACAACAAATTGCTGAACTGGCTCTATATTTTTGTGACAATCCGTATATTTATTTGCTAGTACATCCAATTAAAGTGAATACATGCCAGTATTTATATTAGTTAAGATAATAAGATCTTTTCAATACAACAATAAGATAAAAATAAACATAGAGGTGAAGTTACTAAAATTTCTATCAAGCTGAAAATGAATGAAACTGTTCAAAATATAACTAAAAACAAAATGTAAAGGAAATGTCTCAAAATTTTTTTACAATTTTAACGATATTACTCTTACTAAAAACTGGGCGACAGATGCGAGCGGAAAAAAGTTTATGATAAGCAAAGTCAAGCAAATTGAATTTTTGCCAAGCCAACCCGACATTGCTGAATTTAAAAACCATTATACAGAGGAACCACAATCCATATGCTTAAAAAAAGGCTTAGAACAGATAACACTACCAATAATATTCCGTTTCTTTACACGGAACCCCTTCCAATAGAAACTAAAAAGTTAATGGGTTTGCTAGAGCTATGTAAAAGCAATGCCATTCCTTTCGTCTATCATCCTTTCTATAATTCTTTAAAATCAAAAGACCAGGGAACCAAAAGAAGTAATAAAAGCGCCCAGAACACTGCAGAAAGCGATGATGAAAATGAAAATTTGACCGATTCGGAGTGATTATGATTTGTTTTTATAATAACTAGATGTATAAAAGCATTTGTTTAGAAGTTCAATGCCTTCATTTTTTACCTTAAAAAATAAAATTAAATATAGTATGTCAAATAAACTAATTCGATTTTTCTTTAAAACACTACAACGAATACTATAGTAAGTCGTTAAAAAATATACAAAAAAACCATAAAAACACATTATTTGAGATTCTTTACTAAAAACGAGCCAAATCTAAATGACTGAGGAAACAAAAATTACGATATCTTATCTGATAAGAAAAATATTAATGCACAATAATTAGCAAATAATTTAAAATTAATTTTTCTCAAAACTAGAAATAATGAGTTACTATAGTTTTCGTAGCATGAGTCGAATTGTAAATATTATAGAGAAATTCAAAGTGCTCACTTTCACCTTCATACCGTTGAATGGTACCGCAAATCATCTGAAGGTCGAATCATTCCTTCCTCCTATTGTACATTTTCCGAAAACTTGAATCATGATCCTGTAGCAATTATGGCGCACCTAGAAAATATTTTTATACATATAAAAACACTATACCGAATTTAAATAAAATACATTTTTTAAGTGACAGCCCTTCAACACAGTATCGAAATAAATCGATGTTTTTTATGTTTGCAGTGCATATAAGTAAAATTCTTCAGGTTAATAACATGTCTTGGAATTTTACAGAATCGGGGCATGGTAAAGGCGCTCCTGATGGTGTTGGTGGTTGCCTGAAACGTACTGCAGATAGAATTGTTGTTTCACAGGGTAAAGATATAGCGGACCTTAATACCTTGGTATATGAGCTAAAAATGAACTGTCCTAATATTACTATAGAGATTGTCAGTACAACAGCTATAGAAAAGTGGGATATTATTCCCAAAGACCTTTTACCTTTTCGTGGTACTCTAAAGGTACATCAAATCACATGGACAAGAGACAACCCCAACAAAATCATTGCTCGGAGATTAAGCTGTTTCATCTGCCCGCTTTCTAGTGTATGTAGCCATTTTCATTTAAATACAATAGCTCTCCCAACAAAGGTAAAATACAGCGATGTTTACTCTGATAGCTCAGAAGAAGAAAACGTTGTTACAGATTCACCTGGATGTTTCCTGCCTGGATTGTATGTAGTTGCTGAATGGCCAAAGTTATCCAAGGTACAAACTGCAACCTTTTTAATAATTTACTTTATTGTTCTCTAAATTTTAACTATTCTAAACAAGACAATTAAGGTTCCAAGTTTTTTCTTATCTCTTCAAAGTTTATTTTATTTTGTAGGTTCACTATGTAGGCAAAATACTAAATTAAGTAGGCAACATGCTTCAAATTAAATTTATGAGAAGAGTTTTATCGTACAAAAGTAGTGATACTTTTGTATGGCCAGAAAATGAAGATGTGGACATAGTTGAACCAGAGAGCGTAAAAGTTATTTTAGAAGCACCTCAGGAATTAAGAAGAAATCGGTTCAAATTCAGAGACTTAAGTAATAAGTCTTTGAATAATATAAAATAATATTAATGGCTTAAATAACTAACATATATTTTTATAAGAAATATGTTTTTTTTCAAAAATAAAAATTTAGTTTATTTTTAAATGCTTTTGAGTCAACTCCATGTCCGTGAAGTCATCTCCAAGGAAGCGCAAATTCTATTATGTTAAAAAAATGTAGGAAAAAATTATTGGCGATCGCGACCAGCGCTTCAGTGGTACGTATATCTGCTGCCAATGCACTAAGGCAAAAAAAGTAAAAAATAAATGTTAAGGTTATATTTCAAACTTTGATTCAAAATAACGACCTCTTGTAAGAATAACCCATAAGAAAGTGAAACTATCAAATGAAGGAATAATAACTTGCTAAAGATTTATTTAAAAATACAACAATACCTAGGGTTGCTAACCGTCCTCCAGCCAGGAGGACAGTCCTCCGTTGAACCAAAATGTCCTTCGTCCTCCGCAGCTACTGCGGAGGACGCAATTTGTCCTCCTTTTTCCCACAATGCCATAAAATCCTAAAAATAGCAAAATACAAAAAAATCCTACGATAAAAAGAATATATAAAAACAGGATATAAAAAATTAAAAATATCCTAAAAGTCTACTAACGGCGCTCAACTGGGCAACGCTGCATTGTCATCACCTCCACTCCGCGCGGTCACGTGCTTGGCTATTTCTTTCTATTTCCCGGGGCGATGTAAGACATGTTTCGGCTTCCGGCAGTCGAGCAAGCCAATGATTAAATATTCGTTTGCAGTTGTCTTTTTTTACGTTTTCGTGCCTTTTTAAAACTTTTTCTGTATGTCAAGGTATATAGTCGGTAAGTATACATGTTTGTTTTCTATTTCTTTAATAAAAATTGAAAATTTGTTTTAATTTTAGGATTTATTGGGTTTTGGGTTACTCAGTTCGTTGTTCCCACTGTTAGAAGGAATTAAAAATGTCGGAAAAATCTGAGGATGAGAACCAAAATGTATCGTCAGAACTAAATACACCACCTAAAAAAACGAAAACGTATGTCAATTTATAACAGATCATGAGAGACTTCTCGGTCTTGGTTAAAATGTATTAATGGAGAAGCATACTGTAATATTTGCAACAAATCCTTTACAGTAGCATATAAAGGCTATTCAGCTGTTACTACTCATGAGACTTCAGATAACCACAAAATGAAAATTCGAAGCAGTTCTTCGTCCACATTACTGACAAAAAATTTTGTTAAAAAAATTCTCCTGAAAGAGCGTCTTGTGACAGCGTTTGAAGTAGCTAATGTTTATCACTGCTGCAAACACAATTTATCATACAACTCTTTAGATTGTGGGTTGAAATTATGTTGTAAAGCAGTTCCTGATTCTAAAATTATAAAAAAAAGTATCCTGTGGCAGAACAAAGGCTGAAGCTATTCTTATAGATGTATTAGCACCTAAAATGCTGGAAGATGTAATAGCAGTATTAAAAAACAAATCAGTATATTTTTCTATACAATTAGATGCCTCCAACCATAAAACCAGAAAAATGTTCCCCCTTTGTGTGCAGTATTTTACTATAAAAAAATGGTATTCAGAACAAAATTATAGACTTTTATGAAGACTCGAACGAGACGGCAACAGGAATGTTTAATGCTATAATTTCTTCCACAGAAAATTTGGGACTAAATATTAATCAAGTATCGGCCTTTTCAGCGGATAATACGAATGCCAATTTTGGTAAAAACAATTCGGTATTCACTAATTTAAAAAGTGCGAATAAAAATATACTAAAAGCTAACTGCCATGCGCATATATTGTATAATTGTTTAAAACATGCTATAGAAAAACTAAATGTTGATATTGAAGGCATTATTTTAAAATTTTATTCACATTTTTCGGTATCAGCAAAGCGAAGAGATGAACTTAAGGAGTTTCACGATTTTGTGGATATTCAATTTAGTGAGTTACTTCGGCATGTAGTCACCCGTTGGCTTTCACTTTTGCCTTGTATCAATCGAGTTCTAAAAGTTGGCCTGCTCTTAAATCATATTTTGAATCTTTGGGTGAAAATACACCAATAGCTCTCCAAAAAATTTTAATTATGGCCGAAAATTTCCAAATATCAATTAAGGTTGAAATTTATCTTTTTTCTGTAGCCATGTGTTGCCAATTTTTGAAGAAACGATTTCAAAATTGGAGGCCAATGAAACCACATGTATCCATCTTTTCAAAAATTTAAAAGACTTTAAGTTTAAAATTAAGTCTAGAAAAGATGAAAGGTTTTTGGTTTTGAAGTTAGGAACATGATTAATCGTTATTTAAATCAAGATGAAAAAGTAAAAATAGAGAATAATTTTTTATTCTTTTATGATAATGTTCTTAACTACATTGAAAAGAACTTTGATTATACCGATGATAGCATATTGGCTAAGTTGGGTAACCTTTCTTTAGAACCAGATTTAGAAAAATTTCCTTCTTTTAATTTTTTTGTCTGTTTAATAGACGAATTACATTTACAAAAGGCAGTTAATCTAGATAAATTATTTGACGAAATTATGTTAGTTAAAGAATCGATTTTTAAAACAAATATTTGGCATTCTTACCCAACTAGCCAAAAATGGTCATTTATTTTTCAAAATATAACAGGTCTTGAAAATTTATTTTTAATAATTTCTTTTGCACTAAGCGTTCCTGCAACTTCTGCATTTCCTGAACGTATTTTTTTTTTTTAAATGAACATTAAGTGGCGGGATGAAAGAAATAAAGCTTTGTTAGAATTAATAAAATCTGAATATTTAATTAATTCAATAAATTATTTCTAGAATAGTAATATAAAGTAGTCCTGCGCCATCGATTTCTTCTGATGTAATGCTCTTCGATTTTGATTCTGATGACTCAGTTAAGGATCCCACATTTATACCAGAAGTAAACAATAGGCAGACATTTTTTTGATCTTCAATTAACTAAGGTTTGCCGTTTTCCTACATGATTATATACTTTTAAAGATGATTCAGTTTTGATATGTACTATTCTGTTCATGAAAATATTTTAGGATTTATTGCCAATAGAGAAATGTAATGAAAAAGAGTTAGAAAATGAGAAAGTGGAAAAGGAAGAACAACAAAATAACATTGTTGCGGGAGAAATTATTAAATTAGAAATCGTTTTCACTGTAAGTATTGTAAATTTCTATTTCCTTTTTTCATTTAAAATACAGATAGTGTTAAAGCAATAATCTAATATGAAAAGTATTTGTTTACTTTTTTAAATATTTTTCTTTTACATCGAAAAGTGTCTATACCGTTTAATTTCTTTATATCGTTTCATATTTTATTCACTCGAACAGAGTGATTTTTCAAAAATTGAAAAAGGATTTTCGGTATATGTGTTTTTTCGGGTGGAAACAAAGAAAGCCATAAACAATATTCAAAAAAATTACTATCCTTTCTTAATTCCATATTCGTTATGGTGAATAAATTTAGCACAAAAAACTCTTAATTTCTTCAGATGCAACCATGATTTTTAATTGCTTTCGGTGTTGAGAGAATTGTCAGAAGATGGAAATATATTCTCTTTTTTTATCCTTTTTTTATCTCTTCTTATATCTAAATTTCAATAATCTTTAGCGAGTAGCCTAGGAGTGCAATTCCTGGTTCCTAGTACTGTATTGAGAAAAGTTGCAGTATTATGTTTTATATTTTTAAACAAAAAAAAGAGGGGAGTGCATTTCTAGAATAGCGTACAGTATGTTCCTTTTAAAAATATACAGGGTGTCCTGTAAAGCCAGGTCAATCAGCTAATCACACATTCCTTGGGCGAACATAATACGACTTTCATAAAGTTATTTTCCGATTGACGTTTCTCGTTTAAAATACAGGGTGTTAAAAATATGTTTAACAAAAATGTTTTTGATCATATCTCAGGTATTTCTCATGATATTTAAATGAAAATTGGAACACGTATTTAGTTATAGCATACATTTCCTGTGCTAGATTTAGTTTTGTCAGTAGTCTTAAAGGATATCGTTTTAATATGAGTCCTTTTAATTTCATTAGAAACAATTGAAAAATAGGACGATATTTAGACTCTCCCCACCCCCATTTTGTTTTATCTTGTCCCTATTTTTTAAAGGTAAATTCATCAATTATCTAACTGTTTGGTCTCCTAAATAATTTTGATTTAATCCATAGTTTCTGAAATTTTGTGTTGTATGAATTAAATATTAACTAAATGAAATATTGAGAAAATCTAAGTGAAATTTTCTAATACACACATTTTTAGAATCATAAAAATATCTTTTTCGTACTTCCGGGACTGAAGTGACAACTTCACTCCCGGATTAGCGGGACTGAAGAGTTACTTTTTTTCCTTCCTGGACTAAATATCGACGCATATCCCGAAGGGATTAAATTAAAAATAAATAATTTTGATAGTAAATTTATAGATTTTTTCGTATTGTACATTTTTACGCTTCAGAAGTACGAAAAGTATCGTATATACCTTGAAACTGAAATAATTTTAATCCTTTGGGTAAATTATGGCACTCCCTTCGGTCGGGCCATAAACTTTACCTTCGGGATTAAAATTGTTACTTCAGTCCCTCGATATATAATATAATATTGGACCATATCGATTAGGAAATTTTTAGGAATAGGGCCTAGCAGCTAAACTTGCATTTAAGTTAAATTTTTCTAATTCGATAAATTAATAAACACGTGAATTGTTCACAGTTTACAGGAATTAGGTACATTTTGCCCATTATTAAAAGTTTATTAATTATTTTATTAAATCATATTTGTACTTTACCAGCCATGTTATGTTTGTAGTTGCGAAAATTAAAATGGCTTAGATAAATAAACTTTAATATTTTGAAAGCAGAAAAAAATAAAATATTACTTATTAACAATGCACCACATACAAATCACAGCAGGTACCAAAAATTAACTTATCTATGGCAACTGAACTTGTTTTCCAACAAGATGTTATCTCCAAAGGTAACAAACAATTCAAAAAACTAAAGAAAATAAAATGTCTCAGAAAGTATGAGTTGAATCGTGCTTTTTTCAAGGGACAAAAAAGCTAGATAGTTGGTAACTTTATCTTGAAAAGTAAGTGCCACATGCGATGAACGGAGAAAAAGTTCACTTGACCTGTTTACTTGTCTGTCAATTGTTTTCAACGAAATTTTGGTAAAAATACATGCTTTCATAAAAAAATCGAGAATTGTAGATTCTATTTGTATACCTTACGAAATGCCCTAGCTATTAGCAAGAAATTGTTTTGGAAAATTATTTTCAACAGCGTGTATATGGAACAGCAAACGTCAAAATAAAAATGACTCTATGAAAGTCTTATTAGTGATTATTAAGGGATTAACCTGATTTTACCGGACACCTAATATAAATGAGATTTGTGTTTAAAAAACTGCTAATTTTTGCTTAATACGACAAAAAATCAACCACGTATACTATTTTTCAGTTTACCATAATATTTTCAAAATTGAAATAGTTACAGTGAATCAAAATATTAAAATTAAAATAAAAAATACATTGAACTCACAGAATACCAAATTGATTTTGCAGTGTTAGGTGTATTTTTATTTTTAGATAAGTGAAACGTTTATTTTTTTTTCTTTGTGGTAATGGAGCAATTGTCTAATGAAAAATTTTACGTGAAATAATTTATATCTGTGTGAAATGAAAACTCACCAACACTTTTTTAGGATGAAGGGCTAAATAAAAAGTCTCCTAAAGCTGTTATTTTGAGTAATATTAGACTGCCCAATTTCAATGAAATATCGGAGACTCGGACTAAAGTAAGTTCAACCAAAAAAAAAATTACTAAAGAATAATTATAAACAAATTAGTAGTAGGATATTTTATTATCTTGATACCCAAATTTTTAATTCTAGATTAAAATATTTTGAGGGACGTTTTCTTATTTTATAGGAATAAAATATTTTTAAAAATTTTGGAATTCTAAGGCCCAGTTGTACAAGTCAGGCTTAAACTTAGTTCAACTGAACTGTAACTGGTACTTAAACCTTTCCGTTTAAAATGCATTGCTGTCAACCTTACCACGGAAATATGTTATTTCTGACAGCAATGCATTTTAAACGGGAAGGTTGAAGTACCAGTTACAGTTCAGTTGAGCTAAGTTTAAGCCTGACGTGTATAACTGCGCCTAAGCAGATATTTTAAACTTTACCTTGAGCTATCTGTTATTTCTGAAGGCATAAGTAAATTATTTTGTCAGTCTCAAATAAACTGACATCTTTTTGTCGTTATTTCTAATAAATAGCTAATCATCAAAAATGTTTAATATTCTCATTGTTAGAAAATATAAAAACATTTTCGAATTCTTTCATTTTGAGGTACAGAAAACGAGTTATAAACATGGAAAAATATTGACTATATCTATTTTAGGAGATGTTAACAAATAATGATGGACACCTAAATTTATATACTACAGAAAATTTTGTTTCCGCAACAAGCCGATCGAATTGTGAACCAATTGTAAGTTTATGATCTTTGGTAAAATTTTTCAGTCAAATAACGTTGTAGCTAAAAATTCTTAAGCTAGGCAAACTAATTTAGTAAATCAAGACATCAATGAAAGTGGCAAGCCTCTCTCTCAAACTTGTGTTGTTTTATTATCAACTTCTAACTGCATTTTATGATAGAAATTTCATTTTTCAGGAAACCACGAAAAAAAAAGAACGAAGTGTAAGTTTTGTCAGACAGATGTAACAAATTTTGAGTGGCATCTTGAGAGGAACCACGACGATACTAAAGAAGTACAAGACTTAATGTCTTACCCAAAAAAACATCCTCAAAGGAAAAACATTCTAAGTTTGTTAAGAAATTCAGCAAATTTTACAGAGTATGTTAAATGTACGGCCTAAATATCACTATAAAACAGAATCTAAACAATATTACC